>VMDO01000165.1:140209-283959 GCA_007922755.1 Pedetes capensis
TAGTACCTGGATGGGAGACTGCCTGGGAACACCAGAAGCTGTAGGCTTGGGAGAAGGACCTGGCAACCCCCTCCCAAAAATCAATCTGCCATTGAAAACCCTATGAACAGCAGAGAAGCACTGACAATAGTGTTTCCCCTGTTGTACAGAGGGTCGCTATGAGTTGGATACCGACTCGACGGCACCTAACAACAACAACTGTTGATCTAACCAAAATTATGATTCTATTTCAGGAAGATGGAGAAATGAGTATGCAGAGATTTGGTAGTGGTGGCAACATAGGAAATAGAGCTAAATACTTATCTGACAAAGTAAGAAAAACAAAAATGTATGAATATTATGTAGAGATGCGGACATAGGGATCCAAGAATAAACTAAAGGATTTGAAAGTGCTTATCTTTTGAAGGAACACTTGGAGAAAGGGCTTGAGGCTGATTTACATTATTCACCCTTGTAGAAATAGTTGGTTCCTTAAATTGTAAGACTGACAAAATTAACCATTTTTAAAAAAAGCAGTATTGCTGAATTAAGTACCTTATTTTACTTTTCTGAAAAACTGTGCAGACTTATGAAATATTTATGATATATTAAATATGATATTTATAAATACATATAAATATGAGATATTTAAACAAAAAACTATTTAGACTTCCTGTGTATTTATTCTCAGTCTATATTAGCATTTCCATTTGCATATGAATGTCTTTTCCAGAACTCTAAGATTTAAATTAAGATGTATACCATAGGAATCTCTCATTCACTCTCATTAAACACCTTTCCTATTTGATTATAATTCCACTTAATTATTCCTTCTGGCTTTTGTCTTCCAAACTTTTTTTATTTTATGACTCAATTATTTGAACCATTTAGCAAATAATTCACAAGATAAAGGTATAAGATAAATTGGCTAACTAAATAGAAAAGAAGACAACCATCAGGGAGAATACAGAGACAGCTAATCTACTATGATTTTTTTTCCAATTCATTGTATTTGTAGACACTTACTATACACTGAGCATTGTGATAGTAACAGCTAACATTCCTTGTATATTCACTATTGCTGGGTTCTAATTGTTTTCTCTTCATCATTTAATATTGCAGCAACACCATGAAGTAGGTGCTAGTGTTAGCCCCAGTTTGCAGACAAGGAAAATGAAACACAAACAGATTATGTTTCCTGAATTCCTTAGGGAGTAGGTAGGCAGGAAATCAAACCAAGAGCCCATACTCTGAATCCCTATTCTGTGTCACATCCCAGTGGTCTGACAGGGATACCATGGAGGAAACACAAAACTAAAGAAGGAAAAGAAAGGAATTTATTAAGCACTTTACTGTGGGGCAGAAAGTTTGTCATGGTATACCAGTTTGTCATGGTATATCATGGTATACCACAACAAACTTTCTGGACCACAATAAAGTGCTCAATAAAGTTAATTTAATGACTGAATGATTATTATTTCATTATACTGTAAGAGGGGTTAGGAAACTTGTCAAGGGTCACGGAGATAAACTTTAACCCTCAAAAAACATATTTCTACTGGAGATTTACACAAACATAGAAGGAATTAGCTGGGTGTCGTAGTGCACACCTGTAATCCCAGACTAAGGCATGAATTCAAGAACCAGGCTAAGGCTGCATAGTCAGTCCCCACCAGTCTGAGCTACAGAGTAAAACTGTCTCAGGAAAAGAAAAAAAAAAAAAAAAAGGAACCGGCAAAACTGCACAATGATGTCAAATCCATGCTAGAAATAAAACATAGTAAACACTTCAAGGAAAGAATGCCAGTCCAAGGGAGATGCTGTCGTGACCCCAGGCTGGATGCATAGGATCCTGATTGTTTATGCTCTTAGTTTCCCTCTTTTTGTAATTGTTTTATTGTTTTGTAAGACATGGGCTTTAGGGCTGACAAAAAGCATTTACAGATTCACCTCTTTTATAGGAATTTCAAAGCGGGGACAAATGTATAGCAAACCATAACAAGTTGGGTGTAAGAGTAGAATATGGGAAGTGAAAAGGAAGGTTGTTCTGTTAAAGTCAGAATAAAGGATTGAGTGGTATGTATTGGGAAGTTAAGAGATGAGTGAAAGGAAAAGTGGAATTAAGGAAAGAAAAGTGAAATTCTGTGGGAGAATATTTTAAAATATGACTTGAGTTCAAAGCTTTCATGGGCCAGACAACTGATCTTTATGCTTCTAGAGATTTTGAAAATTAGATGCTACCACTTTCATTTTTAATAGTTTCAAAGGTATGTATGAGCAGAGAGTTGTTCAGTCAAGATCTTTGCCAGCCTCTTTAGGTCAGTGACATGTTAATTCAATCAGAAGTATTTCTCCTGCTTAGTACTTGGAGTGAAGCTGACTGTGATATTCAGCAAATATGGGTTCCATCTACTTGAAATAATTGCCTTTACATCTTGTGACATCTTCCATGGACTCTGCAATGAAAATAAATTATAATCCCTTTGGGTGGAAGAAACTAAATTAGAAAGAAAAATGATTAGAAACAGAAGGCAACTTGATGCTTGTGCTGCCAGATTTGTTCAACATGTGATTCAAAAGCTGTGGATAAGTTTTTTCTGGCTGTTCTCCCAATTAACAACCTTTAGCTTACTTAAAAGCCAAAATCTGTGACTCAAAAGAGCGTGCTAGGAAGAAATTTTTGACAGATAAAATTAGCTATTCCTGGCAACATCAAATAACATATATATATACACTCATGTACCTTTTTCTGGAATGAAGATCAAAATATACCAAAATCTAACTTAAACAGCTCCCTAAGGATTTAAGACACAGTTATAATAGCTAACATTTATCAAGTACATACTATGTGCCAGGCATTGCATTTAGTTCTTACGCCAGCATTATGAGATAGGTACTATTCTTACATAATCTTATTTTAAAGATGATGAAATTGTGTCTAGGGGAAGCTAAGTAACTTCTCCAGTTCACATATGTAGAAAATGACAAAGCCATGACTGAAATTTAGACCATCTAATGCCACAAGACTCTAAATAATTAAAAATCCTTAACCTTAAAGAGTTTCTAGCCTAATACTGAATTCAGGAAAATACCCTTCAGTGTGGTAAGTGCACACACAATAAGAATACTAGGGACATACGTAGAATGCTAGGGATATACATCTAACCTTGCCATGGCTATTAGGGAAGACATCATCAAAGGAACAGCTACACCAAGACAGCAGCTTGTTGTTGTTGTTAGGTGCTATTGAGTGGGGTCTGACTCATAGCAACCCTATGCACAACAGAAAGAAACTCTCCCCAACACTGTGCCATGCCAGGCACTATGTCAGTGCTTCTCTGCTATTTGTAGAGTTTTCAATGGCTTATTGTTTCGGAATTGCTTTGAGATTGCTTGGAAGCAGGCTGTCACGTCCTTCTCCCATTTTTGTGGTGCTGGGGATGGAAACCAGGGCCTCAGAGAGCTCAGAGCAGCACTCTACCAACTGAGCTAAACTGGAATGGAGAAAGGTACAAAGACCAGAGATAAAATAGAGCTTGTGACCACAAGTCCATAGAAAAAGAGGGCTAATGGTAATGGAGAGCCATTTTGAAATGTTTTTAAATAAGGATAGACCTAACGGTATTCATATTTATTTGTTTGTTTATTTGGTTGGTTGGTTGGTTGATTTTAAAACAGCATCCTCTGTGTTGCACAGGCTGGTCTCAGATTCCTAGACTCAAGCAGTCCTTCCACCTCAGCCTCCCAGATGCTGGGACTACAAGCATTTGCACTCTAAAAGTTTTTTTTGAATGGTTTGGAGAATAACTTGTAAATAGAGGAGGAACAGAAGCAAAGAGACCTGCTAGCAGACTATTATCTTGGGGTAATCCTACCCTGAACCCAGGCAGTAGCAGAGTAAATGGACCACTGAGAAACTGGAAAGCTATTTGAAAAGTGGATTTGAGGAGGGTGTAGCTCACTGGCAGAGCTTAGCATGTACAAGTCCCTGGGTTCATCCCCAGCATGAGAGAGAGAGAGAGAGAGAGAGAGAGAGGGAGGGAGGGAGGGGGAGAGAGAGAGAGAGAGAGAGAGAGAGAGAGAGAGAGAGAGAGAGGAAGAAGGAAAGAAAAAGAAAGAAAGAAAGAAAAAGGAAGGAAAGAAAGAAAAGAAAGAAAGAAGACTTGACATTAGAGGTAAGAAAGAAAATAGAATCAGATGACTTTAACTTTGTAGTTTGAGCAAGTGGATGGATAGGATGCCATTCACCAAGACAGGAAACCCAAGAAAAGGAGATCTAAGAATGAGATAGGAAGAAAATAATGAATTCCATTTTTTCCCATCTTAAATCACTCATGCAACAGCTGATACATATGAGGATCATTCTTTATGAAAGAATAATTCATGTGAGTTATTTTAATCACCTAGTTCTAACATTTCAAAGTTTAATTAACAAAAATTTGATAATGTGCACCTGTTTTTTTTTTTCCAGTACTTGAAGGTTAAACCCAGGGCCTTGTACATACTCTGTATATGCTCTACCACTGAGCTGAACCCCACCCCATTTTTATTTTTCATTTGGAAACAGAGTCTATGTTACACTGGCTGCCTCTGGCCTCAAACTTGTGATCCTCTTGCCTCAGCCTCCTGAGTTGCTGAGATTAAAGGTGTGTGCCACCACACCAGGCTATATATACCTTTACACTAGAACTTTTTTTTGCATCTAGTAATCCACAACTATCAAGACAGACATATACACAATTTATCCTAACACTATGGCATTTCAAACATCATTTTTTAAGATAAAATTGAGTAACATATGGACCTAGAGAAAATAAACTCAAACAATAGAAAATGCTGTATAGTAAAACTAAGTCTCTTTATTAGGATGAACTTATATTTAGCTTAATAGAGATACAGTGGTTACATATAGAAATTTTATAGTTATGTATACATATTGGCTAATAAACATACATAGTTCTTTGCTCTATCCGTTGAAAGGGCTTAGAGCAACAAGATCCCAGTAGCAATGAGCACATCTTTCAGCAAGATCTTTGTTTCCTATTACATTCACCAGTAAAAGGAGCCAGGGATTTGGAGAAATGATTTATTCTAGAATTGGTGCACAAAATACACAAGATAAATATGGAGCATCATGTAGTGCCAGAGAGTAAGGAAGTTCTTCAAAAACAAACAAAGCAAATCCACCCTACATTGGTGAAACTATGTCAACGTTACACAGGAGCCAACTAAAACAGCTCTAATAGCCAAACAATATGTTTTTTAAAAAATTACTATTGAGTTGTAAAGTATAAAATAAATATTAATGATTCTGTAATGACATAAATTATTGAATAAATGAATAAATGAAGAAGAGACAAATCTCTCTTGCAGAACAATTCCAAACAATTTTTGTAGATATTCTGCTCTTAAGGATGTGGAGTTTAACTCCTCATTCTTATCAGTGCTGCATGTAATGACTTCCTTCCAAAGAGTATAGAATGGAAAGGGGGTGAGGAAGGCAACAGCCACTTTACAATGAAGAAACCTAATAAACATTACATCAGCCAAGTGATGGAGGTCAATTTCAACAATGATAAATCATGTTGACTGTGTATCCTTGATACTGTATGATGAAAATGTCACTTTACCTGATTTTCCACCACAAAAACATGACATCAGTTGAATCATAAAAAACATCAGGCAGATTCCAATAGAGTGGCATCCTACAAAATACTTTGTCAATTCTTCTCAAAAATTTCAATGTCACCAAAAACAAGAGAAGTCTGAGAAATTGAGACAGTTAAGTGGAATCTAAGGAAACATGGCCAAAGGTAGTATCCTGGATGGATTCATAGAACAGAAATATCATATTAGGTAAAAAATAAAGAAATCTGAACAAACTATAGGCTTTAGTTAATACTAGTGTATAAACATTGATTTTTAGTTGGGGCAAATGTACTTTACAAATTTAAGATGTCAATAATAGGAAAACTACCTATGGGGTATATGGGTACTCTCTGTGCTATCTTTTTACTTCTTCCATAAATCTAAAGCTGTTCTTTAAAAAGTGTATCTTCAAACTCCATCAGAAACTAGTTTCATGTGAATCTTTCCATAAATACCATATGCTTATACATGTGGATACTCCCCATTCACCTCTACTATCTTCTCTCTACCTTTCTGTGTTCTCCTCTTAAACAAGAGGCTAACCTTATGGGCAATGTCAACAGGCTCCTTAGTTCTCACGCTTCCTCCAGTAGGATATAGCAGTGGAGGAATGGGAGGTGGAAGGTAGGGACTAGTAGGAGATCAGAAGTAGGAAGTAGGAAGAAGAAGCCGGGCGTGGTGGTACACGCCTATAATCCCAGCAACTGGGGAGGCAGAGGCAGGAGGATCACAAGTTTGAGACTAGAGGCAGTCTGTGTAATTTAGTGAGACTCTGTCTCAAAAAGTAAAAATATGGGCTGGGGGTGCAGCTCAGGGGTACAGTACTTGCAAAGCATGCAAGTGCAAGGCCCTGGGTTCAACCCCCAGCAAAAAAAAAAAAAAAAAAGAAAAAAAAAAGAAAGAAAGAAAGAAAGAAAGAAATCGGAAGGGGAGAAATTGTGTTTTCTATTCCTCCAGCTCTTTCCTTGTTGAAGACGAAATTAGCCATGTTCCATTTCTCTACTATAGGTGGTAGCTCTGTTGGCAACCTTCTCCAATAGCACATGGATTCTGTCAACATTCCTCTACCTCCCTCTTCAGACTAGGACTACTGACAGCTCTCTTCTCTGATGGTTAATATCTGACAGCTCCCTTCAGCCACCCTTGAAGTACTTTTTTCTGTCTTGGTTTTCCCTTACCCTGCCCATACTTTGGTAAACAAACCTTTCATTAACTCCACCTGAGTATGCCATCTCTGTCTTTCTTACTCTGGTTAATATAATATACAGATATTTTTTCCCTTCATTTGTACAAATATTAGCACACTATATACATCTTACCTTTTTTTCCATCTCTATCCAGTTTGAGTTTCTTTCCTGTCCATATATATTGATCTACCTTATTAGTATCCCATTGTATCCCATTACCATTATCATACTTCTAAACATTGTATAAAAAGATGGGAATTGAAAGCTAAAACTGGAGGGCGGGGCATGAAGGCTCAGATGGAGTGATGAAATGAGGCTGGAACTTCTATGAGATAATGGTAAGGTGAGCTGATGTTGCTAACACCCTGTATAATTTCACAATAGTTAAGAAGGTGGGCTATGGAGTCAAACGGCTTGGGTTCATATTCCAGCTTAGTCAAGTTATGTGACCTTGGACAAAATTACTTAGATTTTCTGAATATATTTACTCACATGTAAAATGACAACAATACCTACTTCAAGGTAATATTTCTGCTCTGAAGCAGTTTAAGTTTCAAGTCACTTTTCAAGTCAGACCCCACTGAGCAACAAGGCATATCCTGTGGAGAAAATGCCATGACCCTGCATCCTGGTTTCTCCTCCCATTCCTAAATTACACAGACTGCCTCTGGTCCCAAACTTTCGATCCTCCTGCCTCTGCCTCCCAAGTCGCTGGGATTACAGGCATGCGCTACAGCGCCAGGCTCATTTATGTCCTTAAGGAGAATATCTTATAACTGGAAAAGGAAAAAAAAGTAATAGGAAACAAAACAATCAAGGGCAAAACTATATGGTTACTGAAAATAAGCCAAATAAATTGTTCAGAGAAAGATAAGAAAAAGAGAAAGATTAAGTTCTCTTTTTTAATAAATATAGCAAAAAAATTTTGCAACTATTGAAAAATTAACAAACATTAAAAATAAAAGGTCAAGATTAGAATTCAATTTTCTTGGGGTAAAATGATCTCTTTCCCTGGTCATTGTTTTTTCAGGGTTTCTATCTGGGGCTAGGATTTAGCTCAGTTGGTAGAGCACTGCGCTGCAGTCTCTGAGGTCCTGAGTTCAATTCCCAGCACCACAAAAATGGGAGAAGGGCCTGGCAATCCACTCCCAAGGCAATCCCGAAACAGTCAGCCATTGAAAACCCTACGAGGGTCGCTATGAGTCGGATACCGACTCCACAGCACCTAACAACAACAACAACAATTGCCCATCAGTACTAATTTGAAATGTGAATAGTGTTTCAGTTTTAAATGTGGATCATCATGGGTTCCAAACACTTGCTGTTAAATGTCATCGAATCGCGTGTGCCTGATAGTGACCCTCATAGGGTTTTCAATGGCTGATTTTTTCAGGATTGCCTCCGGAGTGGATTGCCACAGGGGTGGATTGACACATTCTTCTCCCATTTTTGTAGTGCTGGGAATCCAACCTGGGATGTCAGAGACTGCAGAGCAGTGGTCTACTAACTGAGCTAAATCCCAGCCCCCTTCCAAACACTACCTACTAACAAAAATTATTTCATTAAATTTCACATTAAAGAAACACATATATGGAATGTCACAATGAAATGCATGTCAGAATGAAACACATTAAGTTGTACATTAAAAATTTCCAATTAAAAAAAAGAAAAATCAAAGATGATAAAAATAAGAATCTAGATTTCTTTTGAAAACAGATTTTTTGACATTATTTGGATGTTTCCATTCTTTTGCAAGTCTTCTGATTAGAGGACTTTTTAAGTTTTAAAAATATAAGAAAAAATCACACTATAGTATTTCTTGTTAGACAAGGAAAGTGCACCAAGGTTGACTGCTTTTAAGTTAAATTAACAAAGGACTCAAATCATTCTTATAGCAGTCACTTAAAAGTATTGATATACTTATGAATTTATATGAATATCCATATTTCATTAATTTTAGGGTGGCTTTAATTGTAAAACACAATTATGAATCACTAAGAAAAATTGTTGACAATTGAACTATTAAATATCATCAATTGTAATATGAATCTTGACAAATGTGGAAAATGTGTTTTTGAACCAGTGAAATAGGATATACATTTTGTGACCATTTGATGAATGTTTGCTGCCCCCACAGATATGGGGGGGCATGCTTGTGTTCATTATTGTGTCCATGGCGAACACAAATAAATTCTTAATAAGTCTATGAGCAAATGAATGAATGAATGTGTAGATCTAACAGAAGAATTTGTCTTACACTCCAAATGCGTAAGTGGTAGATGAGAACACATCTCTTAAATCAGAATTAACTGCTAAATAAGTACTATAAAGTAAGAATATTACTGTCTGACATTTATGGCATTTTGAAGTGACACATCTATCTCTTTGGAAAGAAGTCCTGGATATGATTAAATGCTGATAAATCAGAACCACCCACCTCTGTGTACAGCAGGTAGAGCTTGATTTATAAAGCCTAAGTGAGTAATCTGGGATGTTTAATATAACAAGTAAATTGGGTGGAGAGAGCAAGCTGTTATCACCTCCTACTCTTCCCTGTTTTTAAAAGATCCAAATTCAGATACCCTGTCTTTTGCCTATGAGAAAAGTAGTTCTATAGTCCTACAGAATCCTGTAATGGAGATGCTATTCCGTCCATGAGCATTTATTTTTGTTATAGAAAGGCCATTTCACAGAGAAAGTATCTTCATCCAGATATATGCAGGACATATGACAATGTGGTTATTGAACCAAATTCTTATACAGAGGTAAGCATTTCAAAGACTTCTTGTGTATTCTTCAAGAGAACTTATACTTCTGGCAACTGTAGCTATTCAATAGTCTATTTTCTTCTCTGTCCTTCTGCCACCTCCACCCTACTCCTTAATCTTCTGAACCACTGTCACCACCAAGCCCTTGCCAAGTTCCGATGCAAAATGGCCCCCAAGGCACACCAGAACATACTAAAAGGGTTCAAAATAGCAAGTAACATGGAGCAGAAATCCTTATCAGACATGAGTTATATTTTCACAGAACACTTCTAAATTAATTAAATAATTAGTTTTAAGTCGTCTAGGTGAGTTGTTGTGGAACTATGTATATGAGTTGATATTCTGGACTCCTAAACAGCCATTACCTGCAGGTGAACCACTGTGTCATCCCATCCTGTTAGATCTCAGAAGCTAAGCAGGGTCCAGCCTTGTTAGTACTTGGATGGGAGACCACCTGGAAACACCAGGTGCTGTAGGCTTGGAAGAAGGACCCAGCAACCTACTCCCAAAAAACAATCAGCCATTGAAAACCCCATGAATAGCAGAGAAGCACAATAATAGTGTTTAGCCTGTTGTACATAGAGTCACTATGAGTTGGGCAGCACCTAACAACAAACAGCCATTGACCAAAGTTAAGAAAAGTCCATGTGTACTTCCCCGCAAATACATTCATATCATAGTCTTAGCTGAAAAAAAGTTGTAGATCAATATGTAATATAATTTTTAGTTTTAAAGAAAGTTTGGGCTATATAAAATCTATTTATAAGACATGACAAGACAGTAATGGTTGGAGGGAGATATATTGCTTGCCCTCAAGAAGTTTTTGTTTAGTGAAGGAGATAAGACTTGTCTGTAAATGAAATTATGATATTAAGGTAGATAGTCTGAGGCACTTAAGCGAGGACCAAATAAGATACCAAGAGAATCAAGAAAGGGGACTGGATGATTCTGACTGAGAGCCCATAGCATTTTAACTGTAGAGAGTGGGTACAGAATCTACTTTAAAACAAATATTTGTCTCAATCCTATGGCACTAATTTATATAACCAACAATAATGTGCTGCTTATAATAAATGCATACACATATACATACAAATATATACACAGAAAGATGCATATGTTTAATATACATGACTTTATTTATTTATTTATTTATTTATTTATTTATGGCAGTACTTGGGGATTGAACCCAGGGTCTCACACAGACCTTGCAATTGCTCTACCACTGAGCTGCACCCCCAACCCATTTTTAATTTTTTATCTTGAGTCATGGTCTTGCTAAATTGCACAGGCTGCATCTGGCCTCAAACTCATGATCCTTCTGGCCTCAGCCTCCTGAGTAGGCAGGATTACAGGCGTGAACCACTATGCTCAGCCTAAATGTACCTTTTTAATCACACACAAAATCTTAGAGGGCTAGGTTCTGTGGGGCACACCCGTAATCCCCCTTACTCAGAAGGCTGAGGCCAGGAGGATCATGAGTCTGAGGCCAGAGGAAGCCTGTGCAACTTTTCAAAAATTTAAAAAGGGGCTGGGGGGTGCAGCTCAGTGGTGTAGCTCATGCTTAGTAGGTGCAAGGTCTTCCCCTGAGAACTGAAGAAGAAGAAAAAAAACCTTAGAGGGATGAAGAATTCCATTGTAGGATGTTTAGCTGCACACCTGACCACTACCCACTAGATCTCAGCAGCATCCATCCAGTTATGACAACCAAAAGTGTCTCCAGACATTTCCTTGGGTGGGGTGAGGGGAAAAATAGCTCTTAGTTAAGAACCATTGGAATACATAAACACAATATATACAAGAGGTTCTTTTTAGGTTCCTTCTTCAATAGTTCCCCCCACCCCCTGGCCCCATGTTACCCAGGCTGGTCTCAAGCTCATGAGTTCAATTGATTCTCTCACTTCAGCCTCCCAAGCAGCAAAAGCTATGGTTTGCCACCAGGCCTGGGTGATGCTTGACCTCTTTGGGTCAAGTAAGCCTTTGAAAATTTGTTGAAAACTTTTGGCGCATTGATTCCTCAGAAGAACACACTTGCCTGCCCCATGTTGACTAGGGGATTTGCGCTAGGGTTCTCCTGAGCGGAATTGTTTTCCAGAGCTTATAGAATTGTCATGGTCTGTATTTTCCAAGTGCGTGAGTAACTGAAGGTTGGTATCCACAAGGTACATATTTTTAGCCTTTTCTGCACTTATTTCAGAACACATAATCAGTTGAGAAAGTTCTGGTTTACTAAACCCTTTCTTCTACTCTTCATCTCAACCATACATTAGTTGTAGTGAGATTTCCCTCTATAGAACACAACATACTAATGAGGTAGGGTAGAGAAGACTTCCCCTCACCCTCTTCTAGCTTTGATTCCTGTCTAGTCCACGTTATTCTCTCCTGGGTGTCCAGATCAATGAAAAGAAATAAAGAAATAAAGAGTCAGGTAAGAAAGGGGCCATCTGGACACGATTTTGATTTTGATTTTGATTTTGATTTTGATTACATATCCTGTCCACAAAAGTGGACAGGATATGTATTTAAAATGTATGAGTAAACTGTGATCTCCATCACCACCACCCACAGTCTACTCCTAAAAGGCTTTCTAGACGTCCAAAGCGTTATTAATATATAAAGCCAACCACTGCTCCTCTCCTCCTCCCCACCTATAAGAGGGCACCTAATGCTCCACTGTGGAACTCCTAGATTAAAACAACCTACAAGGCGAGGTCAGCGCTTCCAACAATCACTGACCTCTTCTCCCAAGCCAGCGCTGTTCTCCCGAAACAAGGGGGATGAGTAAAGATCTGGGTGGCCCTTGTTTGACAGCCAGTAAGATTCTCAGCCCTCCAGGTTCCGGAAAGGGAAAGAACGTGGGAGGGGTAGGATTTCTTTCCCGGTAGGATCCGTGAGGAAAGACCACAGTCACTACGTCCTTCCTGTGGACCAAGGTGTCTCTGTTGCTCCATAAATAAAACATCTCGCTGTCTCCTGTGAGCTCTATAAAGGCAGCGGGACGGCAGGTCCGAGGGACACTCCGGGCGGAACACGCCAGCTGAAGCAGGTGAGTTCACAGCTGACGCAGCCCACTCCAGCGCGCCCTCTCGTATTCTCCACCCGGGTTGGACTGGTCAGGGGACACACGCCGGCGGGCAGGGGCAGTCAGACTTCTCCCTGAGAAACCGAGAGAAAGGAGGCTAGGAAACAGGACGTGGGAGACCTGTTCCACGTGCCCTCGGGAGAGCTCCAACCTGCTGCTGGAATTTACCTGAGTTCCCGTGGAGCGCGCTCTGAGGGTCCCGAGCCCCACACAGGCGCCCGGGCATCTCTCCCAGGGCGCGCCCGGAGCTGCGTCCTGGGTCAAGCCAGGGAACCGAGGTCCAGCGTGGAGAAGGAAGTGCTGGGAGCGGGGAGGTCAAGCGAGGGGAGAGGAGGACGCTTTCCACCCCGCATCCGTGCCCGGGACTCCTGCCCCAGCTCTGCTTAGGGGAGACTTCAGAACCGGGACAGCGTCCTGGCTGCCGGAGGAGCCGACTGGGTGGAGCTCTGGAAGCCCCCAAGCCAGGCTCACTCCCTTGAGGGTGAGGAAGTCTCTCTCCAGCAGCAGGAGCAGCCCCGGGCCCGAGGGTCCTCAGTTGCCTGGCTCCAGGCTGGCCTTGCGCGCCGTGCCGCAGCGTGTCGCTAGCGCCGACGACTGCGGGACGCGGACCGGGCTCGCCTCGCGCGGCTGCAACAGGTGGTGCTCACAGCCCGTGTTTCGTGTTTCGCGCGCTTCCCCTCCGACCGTCTCCCCTTGCCGCATCTTTCTCCTGGAGGTCGTCAGTTCGCGGGGCATGGCAGCGCCAGCCGGCAGGGCGGAGCCGCCGCAGCTCTCCGAGTACAGCTGCAGCTACGTGGTGTCGCGGCCGGTCTACAGCGAGCTGGTCTTCCAGCAACAGCACGAGCGGCGCCTTCAGGAGCGCAAGACGCTGCGGGAGCGCCTGGCCCGGAGCTGCAGGTGTGTGCGCAGCGGGCGGGCGCCCGAGGCAGCCGGCCAAGGGTAGGACGGGCCCCGCGGGCGAGCACGGGATGCTGCGGCTGGGCCGCGCCGGCGCCCCGCTTCTCCCGGGGTGACTCCTGTCTCGCGACGCCACGCCACCCGTCCTGGTCAGAGGGTGGCTCCATCAATCTTGGGCAGGAATCACTGTAAACCTTGTCGGGGGAACTCACCGTTTTAGAGAGTGGGACCCCTAAGTCTCCCACTCTCTTTTTCCTTTCTCGACGAATCCTCGAGTGCGCACTGGGGTGCAGCGGGTCTCTACTTCCTTCTTGTGAAGGCCAGGCCGAGGAAATGTAATAAGAAAGGGGCTCTTTTAAAAGAGATGTTAGGTAAACCCGCTACCTGGCTAGGAGTCTTAAAACTCCCAAGCGAATGTAGGCAGGCTATCTTCATTCAGTCACAGACCCAGGATGAAGCTGGAAGATCGCGCAGTGCTTCGCAATGACTTCTCCAGCGGTCAGTGGGGCCCCTAGGGAGAACCACCATGTCTCTAAACCCAAACGTGCCCGCCAGAATTAGACACCGCAATCACAAGGAACTTAGAGACCAGTCAACTAATCGTCAGGTTTTCCTTAAAAAATAAAACAAAAAACAACAATAAAACCCTTTTATTATCCAGCATTTGAAATACATGCAAAAGTGGACATAGAAGTATAATAACCGCCCAAGTTTTTACTCATCACCCAGCTTCAGCAATAATCAACTCAATCTTTTCACTTACTGGCACTCACACGTCCCCTCCAGTATCATTTTGAAGCAAATCCCATGTAGTGGATCTTTTGTATGTTAGAATCGTTCCTTAGTATCTGTGAGGAGTTGGTTCCAGGACCCGCGCAGCTTCCAAAATCCAAGGATGCTCAAGTACCTTATATAAAATGGCTTAGTATTTGCATATAACCTATGCATATCCTCCTGTATAGTTTAAATCATCTCTGTACTACTTATATTACCTAATACAATACAAATGCTATGTAAATAGCTATTGTATATTGTCTAGGAAAAGAAGAAAAGGAAAAAATCTGTACAGGTACAGACACAATATTTTTTCATGATTATTTTTGATATGCAGTTGATTGAATCCACAGATGCAGAACTCAGATAAAGAAGGCCTAAGGTGTGTATACACACACACACACACACACACACACACACACACACACACACACACACGAGAAGGACCAAGCAACCCACTCCCAAAAATCAATCTGCCATTGAAAACCCTATGAACAGCAGAGAAGCACTGACAATAGTGTTTCGCCTGTTGTACACGGGGTCACTCTGAGTCGGATACCAACTCAACGGCACCTAACAACAACAACAACAACACACACACGTAGTATGTAGGTCTAAGGACAATTTAAAAATATAACCACATACTGTTGTCCACCTAAAATAATTCCTTAATATAAAAAAATGAGTCATTAAAATTTCTAATTATAGCATAAATGTCATAATTTTAAAAACACCCTTTTTGAATTAGGAGTGAAAAAATATCCACCTATGATATCTGTGGACTATTGTACTTAATATTGCTAAGTAGCAAGGTACAAGGTTTACATTCACCATGTTAAGATTTTTGTAAATACTGGCGCCAAACTTGTATTGCTAATTATATACAATATGTTTATTTTTCTTTAAAGAAAAGAAGATGGTGATACCAGGGTTAGAAGTCTGAAAATTAATCTCCACTCAGAGATTCTACATTGATTACTCTCTACCTGGGCTGGAAAATGGGTTCCTCTGTAGGAATATTTTCTCAGAAGACTAAAAAGGTGGAAGAGGGGAGGGGATGCTTAATCTTGCATTTAACACAGTGCATTCAAAAGCATAGATACAATTTTTGACAAAAGCACAGCAAGCACTTCAGTGCTAGTATATTTTTTCATGAAAGTTTTATTATTTTTCTAAGTTGTTATAAAATCAGATTTCAGTTCTTAACTTTGCAATTCACAATTGATTATGACTGAAATTGAATTGGAAAACCAACTTTCCTGCTTTTTGACAGTTGTTCAAGAAAGAGAGCCTTTGGTGTGCTGAAGACTCTCCTGCCCATCTTGGACTGGCTCCCCAAATACCGAATCAAGGAATGGCTGTTTAGTGACATCATTTCAGGAGTTAGTACTGGGCTAGTGGGTACACTGCAAGGTAAGATGTTAGTGGCTGGGTCTCAAGTGATTGAGAGTTACTGTCTTCAGTAGCAGTAATACCTCCCCTACTTCTGCTATCATGAGTCTGTACCAAACACTTGCTTACCCCTTTAAGGCCTTTACCTTTCCTTTATGGCCCCTTAGTGGAGAGATTCACCTCTTTCTTCTCTTCCACAGAGATCTATTCCTGAGAAACACTGCTGCTTCTCTAGCTTAGAGGCATATATCACATAGTAGCTTTCCAAATTTACTGACAACACACAGCAAGAAATATGTGTTACATCATGATCTGTACACACTTAGCTAAAGTTTTATAAATAATACTTATTCACAAAGTACAAGTGATACACTCTGATATTTTCTATTCTGTTATATTCTATTTATTTTGCTTATTTAAAAAAATGATTATTCCAGCTTATTAAATTAGTTTCCATTGTACACATGGATCTTGACCAGCAGTGTGAAACTAGCTTAAAGGAAAGTGAAGAAAGTGTCTTAGCCTGGATATGCATAAGGTTTTTTGTTGCTGTTGTTGTTGTTTTATTTGTTGTTTGGTTCATTTGGTTTTTGCAATACTGGGTGGTTGAATCCAGGGCCTCATACATCTGCTCTACCACTGAGTTGTATCCCCAATCCCATTTTTTTTTTTATCTTGAGACAGAGTGTTCCTAAATTGCACACATTGCCTTTGTCCTTAAACCCGTGGTCTTCCTGGCTCAGCCTCCCACGTCTCTGGGACTACTGGCATGTGCTATGTCACCTGGCCAACATGAGTACTTTTTCATCTCCTCCCCTTTTATTCATCCTTTTATTTTAATCTTCAAGGAAACTGTCATAAGATGGGTAGGGCTTTTTACTTTTGTTTTGGAAACTGGATTGATTCCATTATATTCCCATGAGTATCTTAAAACTCTTTTGCACAAGTCTGAAGCCAGAGGCAGCCTGTGTAACTTAGTGAGACACTGCCTCAAAATAAAAGTAAAAAATAGTCTGGGGTCGGGGGTGCAGCTCAGTGGTAGAGCACTTATAAAAGCATATGTAGGGCCCTGGGTTTAACCCCCCCAGTACAAAAAAAAAAAAAGAAAGAAAGAAAGAAAGAAAGAGAGAAAGAGAGAAAGAAAGAGAAAGAAATCTTTTGCATGGTTGGTGTGTAGCAGTATGGGGATTCTCCTCTCTTCCTTAGCCCTACCATCTTGTTTCTGCACACCACCACCACCCTACCAATTCCTGAAAGCTTCTAAGCCATGAAAACAGAAATCTCATTTACTACAATTTTATGGAATACTAGTATGTGGCAGGCACTAGGTATGCTGACAAGACTAAGATGCACTATCTGCTTTCCAGGGGCTCATGTTGTACTTAGGTGCTGTCGAGTCATGTCCTACTATAGCTATAGCAGCTTTTAGGGTTTTCAATGGCCAGTTGTTTCAGGAGTGCCTCATGAGTAGATTGCCAAGTCCTCCTCCCATTTTTTCGGTACTGGGAATTGATCCCAGGATGTCAGACACTGCAGAGCAGCACTCTACCAACTGAGCTAAATTCCCGCCCCCAGGGGCTCATAGTCCAGTGGAAATATGGATGCTCACAATTAGGCGTGCTAAGGGTTGTGGCGGGCTGGGATTTAGCTCAGTTGGTAGAGCGCTGCGCTGCAGTCACTGAGGTCCGGAGTTCAATTCCCAGCACCGCAAAAGTGGGAGAAGGACCTGGCAATCCACTCTCAAGGCAATCCCGAAACAGTCAGCCATTGAAAACCCTATGAGGGTCGCTATGAGTCGGATACCGACTCGACGGCACCTAACAACAACAACAACAAGGGTTGTGGCAGGGTGACGTTTCCTGCTAAGGAAGTACCCATGAGATATGCTCTTCCTAGTCTAAGGAGATTGGGAATGGCTTCCTGGAAGTTGAGCTCTCAAAGCTGAGTTTCTCTGAAGGTTAAATCTGAGTTTGTCAAGTGATAGGAAGTAGTGTGGGATGTGGATGTATGTAGAAAGATAGTTTGAAAGTAGAAAATTTCAGAAGTTAGTAATAAGTGTTGAGTAATATTAAGAGCTAAAATTTACTTATGGAACTCTCGAGATTACTCAGAGCAGGCCAGGTAGATTCCCACAGAGAAAGAGGATGTTTTGTAGACCCAATGTGGAGCCTTAATTGGATCTACCATGTTCTCAATCTCAAAGGTGTGGAAGAAAGAGCGGGATGGGGCTGTGCTCTATCTACTGACTCTGAAGGCTGTGATATGGCAGCCCCACGGGGGCTATGTGGGAACAGGAGCCACCCACATCTAACTCATATCTATTTAGCAGGAGCCCAACACAGAGATCTACACATGGCAGATGACTTTGTGAAGAGGACTGAATTACGTTCTTGATGTCAAATCTTTCTTATTATGTAGAAGTGGTATTTCAAGCACCAGGTCTCCCAAGTTTTCATGGACAAGTATATCATACAGGTTAATTTTATGCCAGGTGCTGTGGCATATGCCTGTAATCCCAGTAACTCAGGAGGCTGAGGCAGGAGGATCACAAGTTCAAGGTCAGAGGCAAAAGAATAAAAAATGGGCTGGGGTTGTAGCTCAGTGGTAAAGCACTTGCAAAAGCATGAGTGAGGCCCTGGTTCAACTAAAAAAGAAAAAAGATTAATTTTGTTTAATATGTATCAGACAGTATGCAAAGGGCTTTGGCTAGGTATCTCATTTAATCCTCACATCAATCCTGTAAGGTAGGTTATTGGGGAGGTACGAGGAGCATGGTTAGATGGGTCAACAAAACCTTGGTCCTTGTATTTAGCATGTAAAAGAATTTATACTCAATACAGAAGGTTACAACAGACTGTTGTTGTTAGGTGCCGTCGAGTGGTGTCCAACTCATAGCAACCCTCATAGATTTTCAATGGCTGATTGTTTCGGGATTGCCTTGGGAGTGGATTGCTATATCCTTCTCCCATTATAACAGAGTATAGAATATGTTTATTAAAGATAGTACACCTTTAAGGAATAATTACAGGAAAAATTGAAGCACCTGAAGAAGCTAAGGTAGAGCTACAAGGGAACTTGGAAAAACCTGTGTTCCCTGGGTGACTTGGCATAAGGGTGTCTCTATTCCCCAGGGGAAGGTAAAGAAGCCAGAGAACTGGAAAGTTAAGCAAGCTTTTAGAGGGAAAAATTCCTTGGATAGACAGAGAAGAGGGCCAAGAGAAGGAGAGAAGACCGGAAAAGAAAGGGTGGGTGTATGTTCCCTTTGTTGTTGTTAGGTGCTGTGGAGTCATGTCTGACTCAAAGTGACCCTCATAGGGTTTTCAATGGCAGGTTGTTTCAGGATTCCCTTGAGAGTGGATTGCCATGTCGGACTCCCATTTTTGTGGTGCTGGGAATCAAACTGGGACCTCGGACACTGCAGAGTGGCGCTCTACCAACTGAGCTAAATTCCAGCCCCAAGTTCCCTTTACTTTTGTTCAAAACAGTGTGACATCAGCCCTGAGCCCCAAGCTCTGGGCACCTAGTGTGACGTGGCCCTAAGGTCTTTGTTTTGTAAATGGATTGGCAGTGTGGGTAGGGTGTGGAATCCATTTGAAAATGTCCTTCTAGTGTCCTCCTCTGAAGCCTGTGTGGCTTCTTCATCACAGTGGAATTGCAGGACCCATTTTTAGTCCCCCTTTCCTGCATATTGCCTGCTAATGCCTAAGTTAGCTACCAAACACTACTACTATCTTCTTTTCAACTGATGAGAAAGCTATTAAATCTTGCCTAAAGTCATGGAGCTGGTAAATGGTAGAGCTGGGTTTTAAGCCCAGAAGCTAATTCCTACCGTGGTACCTTGTACATGGTATGTAGTTCCTTACTTTGGAGGGAGTATAGTTTTCCAGAAACATTTCCTCTATAAAGTTACCTTTGTAAGCTGAATTTCTGGGAGGTTAATATGGCTCATATATACATTTTGAAAATCATTTTCATTCATGTAATAAACATTTATGGGCTAATTCTGCAGGCCAGGGATTCAGGCGTGGGGATTCAGTGATTTACTAACAGGCACAGGAACTGACCTTTTTGAGCTTATTTTCAGTGGTAGAGACAGGATTAAGTGGGTATATAATATAATAAATATAGAAATAGTTATAGATTGTGATATTCATTGTAGTGGATTAAATATGCCATAATAGGAAATAATTAGGGAAGGAAGGTCAATTTTAGAGACACTGGTCAAGGAAGGCCTTACTGAGGAGGTGAGATTTAGACAAAGACCAGAGGTTGAGTAGCAGGCATCCATGTGATGAGCAGAAAAAAAGAGTGCAAGATAAAGATACAAAGGCCCTGAGGACAAAAAGTGCTTACTGTTTTCCAGGGAGGAGCAGGAAGAATTCTGGCATGAGTAGAGTGCCCTGGAGGAGGGTGGTGAATGATGAGGTAAGGTTAGGATGAGGCAAGGGAGGCATTCACTCTCAGGGGGCCTCTTTAAATATTGTACTCTAGGTACACTTGCCCAGCCCTGAGGACAGGTGTGTCAGTTTAAACCAGATCTGGCAGGACATGGAGAGACCCGTAAGATCTGAAATATACTGTATTTTGCAGCAGGAATCACTGATACATATTGATGAGAACTGACAAAACTCACGACCGTTTTAAGGTGTTGACTTGTGCGATGTCACTTATTAAGATAGCAAAGACTGACTGCAGAGCAGGTTTGGGATGGAATAATGAGGGTTTCTTTTTGGACATGCTAGATTTGAGATGTATGTGAGATATCTAATTGGATATGCCAAGCAGAAAAATTGGAGCTGCTACTAGTGTGAAGGTCAGAGGAGAGGTTTGGGCTAGACATAAACACCAGGAAAGCACCATCTAGAGGTAATAACTTAAAAGAGTAGGAGCCAGGTGTGATGATTCAGGCCTACAAATATTGGCACTCTGGGGCAGGAGACAGGAGGATTGCAAATTCAAGCCCAGCCTGGGCCATGGAGTGAGACTCTGTCTCAAAAAATCAAAGGCTAGGGGTGTAGCTCAGTGGGTAAGTGCTTGTCTATCATGCACATGGCCCTGGGTTTGGTCACCAGCACCACAAATAACAATAATAATACAATTTTTTTTAAGAGTGGAAATGCCTATGATCACTTAGGAAGAAAGGGCAGAGAAGGAAGAGAAGAAGGCTGGTATACTTAGAGGTCAGGAATACAAGGTAGGGGCAACAAGGAACCTGACAAAACTGGGCTCAGAAAATTGAACAAAAAGAACAAGCAGAGGAATGGGGGATCAGAGGCCAAAAGAGAAGGTTAAAGAAAAAATGATAGAGGTGCAGATAAGGGTAGAGAATGGTGACTTTACACAGGCTGCTTTTAGAAGTTTTGCTGTGAATTAGAGGGAGATAAATGATGAAAGTGGAATGAAGGTTTTTCTTTCAATACAGGAGCTACTAGAACATGTTTGTGAACTGGTAGGAATAACCTAGTAGAGAAAAGGAGATCTGTGGTCCAAAAGGTAGAGGAGAAACTACTAGAAGCAACGTCATGAAATGGGGCTTGTGTGGATGAGTTCCAGAACCGATGTTGGAGGATTACTCCTTAAAGGCAAGAAGGAGATTTCCTCTATTTTCAAAGAAATATATCAGCCCAATTGGTGCAGGTGCAGCAGGGTTGGGATGTCTAAGATACACCTCTTAACTTAGAGTTTAGTTGGGAGAGCAGATAGGCAGTTTGAGGACAAACAGGAGAGATGTAGTTTGTCTGTGGGAGAGAAAAGACACAGTTCTTGAGGAAATGTAGTGGGCTCAACTGGCAGTACTGAGTGCCTGTCCATGACTTGTGGTCACGAATTGTGCATGAAACTAGTTGGTCCAAGTGTAATGCCTCTAGTACACTTTGTCTAGCTGTTTGAAGGCTGTGGGAAAGGTGGATGTTCAGAGTCAACCAGCTTGGGGTTTTGCCAGATAAAAGGAAGTGGGGGTGGAGCGAAGAAAGAGAGTATTTGCAAAATTCCGTGGAATGTCCTGGGCAAGGATGAAAATGAGGACAGAAGGGTACCAAGGATGGAGGGTGGATTAGTTAGGACTAGAAGACTTATTAGGATAAAGAAATGCTGCAATAAGGATTCTGGAGTGGGTGGGCTGGAGTGCTTTGGGGTCACAACTGGAACAAGGAAGTTCAAGGGGAGTCTACATAAGCCATGCAGCTGTTCCCAGTGGGCTCTGTGTCCTACCTGCTGGCTGGGTGCCAGGGAGTGGTGGCAAATTCAGAGATGACAGGCTCATGTTCCTGAAAAGCCAAAGAGTTGCTCAGGATCATGGGGCCTTTTTGATTTTGATTATTTAAAAGATTTTTATTATGCAGCAAAAAATCTATGCAGCCCTTTTAGTGATATCTTTACTCACAGCTATGGGAGTCTGCCATCTACTTATTATTTTTGGCATCTGATTACTTATTTAATAAGCAGTAGAAATTTATTTCTAAGAGTTCTTGAAGCTAGGAAGTCTATTGTGAAGATGCCTGCACTTTCATTTTCTGGTAAGGTTCTATCTTCTTGTGTCCACATGTGGTGGGAGGCCTTGCCTTTTGTTGTTGTTGTTATTAGGTGCTGTCCAGTCGACCCTGCATACAACAGGTGAAACACTATTGTCAGTGCTTCTCTGCTATTCATAGGGTTTTCAATAGTGTATTGATTTTTGGGAGTGGGTTGCCAGGTCCATCTCCCAAGCCTACAGCACCTGGTGGTCCCAGGTGGTCTCCCATCCTAGTACTAACCAGGCCTGACCCTGCTTAGCTTCTGATATCTGACAGGATTGGATGCCACAAGGCTACAGTTGCAGGCCCTTGCCTTTTGGATGTTTCAAATGTTTATTAGCATCTCTTTTAAGTCAATGGTTTAGGTTTTTTACAAACTGTATAACTTCAAAATTGAACCAAGTTCCTTTGTAATAAAGATGATTACAGTACACCTGAATAGCAGCTGTTCCTAAATAGACACTCCACACAAAAATGGAAAAAGTCTCCATTTTCCAGGCATATTAAGAACTGCAGGGATGCCGGATATGGTGGGGCAGGCAGCCTGTAGTCTCAGAGATTCTGAAGGGTAAGGAAGGATCATGAGTTTGAGGCCAGAGGCAGCCTGTCCAACTTAGTGAAGCTCTGTCTCAAAATAAAAAATTAAAAAGAGTGGAGGAAGAAAGAAGGTGTGATTGAGGAATATGTAGAGTGTCAACTGTACTGGCAATAACTTATTTTTTCTTTTTCTTTTTCTTTTTAAATTTTTATTGATTTTATTTTTATTTGTTCATTGCTAGGGATTAAACCCAGGGCCTCATGCATGCTAGGCAAGCACTCTACCACTGAGCCACATCCTCTGCCCCAATAATTTATTTCTTAGACTGGATTGTGAATACATGGATGTCTATTACATTATTCATTATCTTTTTGTATATCTGATTATTTCATGTCATATTAAAAATCTTCCTATATTTATTTTATTATTTATTTATTTTTGCAGTAGATAGGGACTGAACCTGGGGCCTCACATGTACCTTGTAAGTGCTCTACCACTAGAATCTTTATTTATTTTATTTTATTTTTTTATTTTGAGTCAGGGTCTTGCTAAATTATGGAGTCTGCCTCTGGCCTTGAACTTGAGATCCTCCTAGCTCTGACTCCTGATTTGCTGGTATTATAAACATGCATGGCTGTGCCTGGCCTTCTTGCCAGACTTTTTTCTAATAATTAAAATTAAATGTTATAATTTATTTCATCTTCATGATTACACATTATAGGGTAAGGTAGGCAAACAAGAAAAATAAAGCAAGCACCTTTCTCCCCCCATTAACCAGATGCAGCATTTTGCCTTTTTTATGATATTCAGGTTGACTTGATTAGCTTAGGTGAAAAATTGGCAGCAGCAAAGCTTTATAATTTGGGTTCTTTTTCCATAGCCACTCCAATTATCAATACACTGTAAGCTCTGAAATGGTGTTCATGTCAATGTTCTTGAAGCTTTCACATCTTAATCAGCTCTTATTAAGGAAGGGAAGGGTTAAAAGCTGCCTTCCTCTTTGCTAACACAGGCCACTAGCAATCTGAACTATTACTTTTAGCAGCACTGGGAGTTGAACCCAGGGCCTCATATATGCTAGACAAGAGCTCTGCCACTCAGCTACACCCAAAGCCCTCTTTTAGTTTGAGACTGGGTCTTGCTAAATGGCATAGGCTGCCTCTGGCCTTGAACTCACAATCTTCCTCTACAGCTTCCTGGGTCACTGGGATTAGAGGCATGTGCTACAGCCCCCAGCAACATAGTTATATAAAAATAAAACCATGCTCCCAAGCATTGATCAAAGCTGTTGTACCTGGGTCTCTTTTTAGAGCATTAGCTGAATGAGAGAAAAGAGGTCCCAACTAGCTGCTTTCACAAATTGTTATTGTTAGGTGCCCTTGAGCTAGTATCTGACTTATAGTGACCCTATGTACAATGGATGAAACACTATTGTCAGTGCTTCTCTGCTATTCATAGGGTTTTCAATGGCTGATTGATTTTTTTGGAGTGGGTTGCTGGGTCCTTCTCCCAAGCCTGTAAGACCTGGTGTTCCCAGGCAGTCTCTCGTCCAAGTACTAATCAGGCCCAACCCTGCTTAGCTTCAAAGATCTGATGGGATCAGATGCCACAGTGGTATGGCTACCAACACTTTGACGAATAGTGACCCAATACACTGTACCTAGTGTCCTCTGCCACAAAAATCAAGGGGTCAGGTCACCCCATTATCTTGACTAGTTCATCATTATTCATCCACAAGGTAAATTTAGAGCTGATTCCAGACCACATAATCCCAAGAAATTGTTTGGTTTTCGCACATGGAGTTTCTTCAAGATGGCAGAGCAATTGATAAATCATCTCAAAGCAAAGGGATTGAGAGGAAGGCATCAAGAAGGAAGAAACAAAACTCTTCTCTCCTAAACTCCTCAAATTCCATGGCTCTCTTCATAGTCTGAGTAGACAAAATCTAGAGTCCTCAATTTCCTGATATGAGGAATCCTTTTCAAGATGACAGGAGAGGTCAAAAAGAGTTTTCAGGCTTTTCTTTGCCATGGTCCATGAACTCCAGTCCTTCAATAGGAATCTTTCTCCGTTATTGCTTTCTGAACACACTGATGGTAGTGCTTGAAGAGGTTGATGCACAGGTCCCTGGAGCTGTCCGCCTTGAGAAACTTCCCCACAAACCCATGATTGAAGCACTGGTCATACGTGTGCTTCATGTCGATACAAACCTCCCCAATGCTGTTTATTGAGATGGCAGTAACAGAGGCACACTCTGATGTCTTCTTCCCAGATTTTTAAATGCATATAACATACCTAAAGGTGGGAACATGCATACTCATCTGTGTTTAATCCTTAATTTTCTCACTTTAAAATAATTTTACTTTACATTTCTTCATGTTAGTAAATGTACTTCTACACATCATGTCAATTATGATTATATTTCACACAAACACACATGAAACTCTCAACAACATAGAATTATAATGTATGAAGTATAATTTAGATAGTCACTTTCCTATTTGGGTATATTCATTCAAGAAATAATTTTGAGCGGCTGTGAGCCAGGTAATTTGGGTTGTTAGTGCTTTAAAAAAATTATTAAAAATGTAATGTTTTTATCAATGACTCAAGAATCAAAGGGCTTTATTTTCTCTCCTTGAAAGTGGAGTGTGGAGAGATACTATGGGATAAGATGTGCTGACTACCCAACTATTTGATGGAGGAGAATTGCCATTATCCTCTTCTAAGCCCCATGTCCCCTGAAGTGTTGATTTCTCTATAGCCTGACAGTCACAGTTCCAGAGGCTGCTGGCATAGCCTGCTAGTGGGCTTGGTCTCCTTCACCAGGACTCAGAGCTGTCTTGCCTGCTGCTAAGTACAACTGTCATATGCTTTTCTTGTTTTATATCTAACTTCTCTTCCTCAATGAGAAGAGACAACAGGCAAATGCAACAATGACTGTATTCCTCAGGACATGGAGGGACCCTGAGCTCAAACAAAACTGTCCACATACAAAACTGGTCTAGATCTTTTGGACTGAATTGACCAAGTTTCTGATCAACAACTGACTTGATTGTTTTTCCCACTGACACATTGAGTCAATGATTGAATTACTGATCAATGGAGTTCAATTCATTTGAACAGGTGATGGGGAATTCATCATCCCAGAATATTAAATCATACTCTTCATCCTAGCATAAGCACAATCTATATGCAAAATAAGAAAACCACTCAAGACAGGCTGATGTGTTGGATTCATTAGGTTGAGAATACCTATGAAAAGACCTTTCTTTGTGCAGTATAAATATACTATAACTTTTGTTTGTGAATGTAATAGTTTTGGTTGTACTTTTAGGGATGGCGTATGCTCTGTTAGCTGCAGTTCCTGTTGGATATGGTCTCTACTCTGCTTTTTTTCCTATCCTGACATACTTTATCTTTGGAACATCAAGACACATTTCAGTTGGTAATTATGTTTTACAATTATATTTCCTCATGTTTAAAGTGTTTTAGCTATACTATGTGCCCAGTGCCTCTATATTTTTGTTAATGTTTCCAAAGGAAATCAGACTTCAGTGCTTTGCCTACTTTTCCTATTCACTGATGTTGGTTAACTTTATATATAACGTTATTTTAACAAAGAGGATAAAATTGAAAGACTGAAAATGAAGGTCTACCTTTAGATCTTAGCATGTTTTAGTTTTTAAAAATATATGAATCTGACTCCATATTTAAAAGTATTCTCTTTCAAAATATAAAATTACAGCGAAAAAATCTTTACAAGGTCTTTTAACCAAGTTATTTTACTAGAGTAACTTTGCATTTGCTAAATTAAGCTAATCAAACACTTATTCATTATTTATTAAAAGCATACTTATTTTATTCTATTTATTTTCAGCACTGGGGGCTTGAACCCAGGGCTTCGTGCATGCTAGGCAAGTACCCTACCACTGAGCTGCACCCCAGCCCCCTTTTTATGTTTTATTTTTGAGACAGGGACTTTCTATGTTGCGTGAGCTGCCTCTGGTCTTGAGCTTGTGATCCCCCTGACTCAGTCTTCTGGGTATTGGAATTATAGGCATGTGCCACATTGCCCAGCAGCAGAGTTATTTTAAATAGCTAGTATTAGAAGACTGGCAAAATCTTGCCAAAACAATTTAGAAACCAAGTTTAGCTTTCCTTCTTCAAATGGCTCATACTAGATTTCCTACCATCTCTAAAATGTAAGTTCTCTTCTGCTATAATGTTCCAGTAAATGACTGCTTTAATGCTATTTTATGTGAGTTTGACACTTATAATAGAGATAATTTTGCTCTTACATCCATCAGCTGGCTAGATGTGTCTACCTGGACAATCTTCTTGAAACAAATACAGCTATCTACTCTACCCCCAGCCCATGTCCTTGTGCTTGGTTGTATCTCTCCCAGTGTTTAGTTCACCCTCTCATCTGGAGAAGGTGATCAGGAGGGGGGTATCGCCTCACCTTGGAGAATCAATCAGGATCAAATGCTTGATGAGGCAAAAAACATAAAAGTTTATTTTTTCTCTTTAGTGTTCTCTACATTTAGAGATTCCAGGTTACTGGGTTTGGGTATTGAGTCCTCCCAACCCTAAAGACTTTCATGATCAAAGGATAGGATCACCATCATGGGTAAAAACATCAGTAGTGAATGGAAGAAATCAGAACTTTTTAATTTAACATAGGTTCTTACCAACTGGCATTGGGCATGAAAAAATATTTTGTCTTACAAAGAGAAAAAGAGAAACTATACTCTCCCTTTCCTAATTTGGACCCTGTGATATTGATCAAGGTCCTTGAATCCGGAGACCAGGATATTGGACATCCTAGGAGATGAGATTATATGGAATAAAAATTAGGTGGAACAAGTAAGGATTCAGCATATATGTTCCCTCTGCCAGGAAACCTTTCAACTCCCACTGCCCATACACATGAGGATCACACACAGAATCAGTTGGACACCATTCTTATGTATTCAAAATACATCCTAAATGATGTATCACAATCACTTATCTACATGTCCCTCTTGCCCGTTTCTGGGTCATGAATGCCTTGAAAAACCTGCTTTTCAATTTGTTTTGTGAATAAACAATGCATCCCTAGTCACACTAATTATTTCACAATCCTAAATCTATGTACACATTGAGTCTAAATACTTGTGATCAATAATTGATTTGTTCACAGAGCCTTTTTTCCCCAGGACCTTTCCCAGTCGTCAGTTTAATGGTGGGATCTGTTGTTGTGAATATGGCCCCCGATGAACACTTTCTCATGTCCAGCAGTAATGGAAGTGTGTTGAATACCACCATGCTAGACACTTCAGCCAGAGATGCAGCAAGAGTGTTAATTGCAAGCACTCTTACTCTTTTGGTTGGAATAATACAGGTAATGGACTAACACATAAAACATAGAGGGTGTAATTTGTTTCTTCTTTCTTTCTTTTTTTGTGGTACTAGGGGTTGAACACGGGGCCTCACGCTTGCATGCTTTGCAAGTGTTAGACCACTGAGCTGCACCCCCAGCCCATTTTTTTACCTTTTTTTTTTTTTTTTTTTTTTTAGACAGGTTCTCGCTAAATTATGCAGACTGCCTCTGGTCTCAGACTTTTGATCCTCCTGCCTCTACCTCCCAAGTCTCTGGGATTACAGGCCTGCGCCACTGTACCTGGCTCCTTCTCCTCCACCTCTTCCTCCTCCTCCTCCTTCTTTTTTGTAGTACTGGAGAGTTGAACCCAGGGTTTCATGCACACTAGGAAAGTGCCCTACTGAGCTGCCTCCCTAGTCCCTTTTTTATTTTTTATATTGAGGCTGGTTCTTACTAGGTTATGAGGCTTCTGGGTTTGAGCTTGCAATCCTCCAGCCTCAGCCTCCCAAATTGCTGGGATTACTGGCATGCGCCATTATGCTTGGTAAAGGTGTAATTTTTATTTGAAATAATTAATTTAAAAATAATGTCAACTTAAAAATTCATCTAAACATAAAACAAAGTAATTTCCTATACCTCAAAGTTATTTTCTAAATTACATTGTTTTAGGTCAGGTGCTAATTATCTGCAAGACCTCACTTCTTAAGGCTCACTTATCACCAATATCAGAGACAGGGAAAAAAAAAAGCAGAAGAACATGAATGATTCAACAGGATGAGAGAAGGGAAGTGTGCAGGAACCATAAAGGAGAAAAAGTGTTCTGGTGGACAGAGCCATAGGGCCTGAAAGTCACAGAAATAAGCTATAGGATTTCTGCTTTTTAAAATACATGTACAGAAATATATCCAGGTTTATAATACTTGTGTTTTTCAAATTTTAAAGTGATAGCGGGGAGGTAACAGTCTATTGAGAAATTCTGATGTGTTTCCTAAAAGGAGTTTTGTGATGCAGGCAGATTACCTGTGTGAAGCTTAATTTGCTAATATTTCCAGAAATCTGGATCTTCTCTCAGGCAAACATTTAATTTTACCTTTCTTTCTTATCCTAGCTGGTATTTGGAGGTTTGCAGATTGGATTCATAGTGAGGTACCTGGCAGATCCTTTGGTTGGTGGATTCACAACAGCTGCTGCCTTCCAAGTCCTGGTCTCTCAGCTAAAGATTGTTCTCAATGTTTCAACCAAAAACTATAATGGAATTCTCTCCATTATCTACGTAAGTGCTACCTCTTTCTCCAGAGATGCCTCCCTGTTCTTTCTCTTATTTGATACTGGAGTATTTATGTTCCCCTATGCAGACTTTGGGGGCTTTTGGAAACATTCTTCTCTGAAAGAAGAGAAAGAATTAGGAGTAATATAAAGCAAGTTTATTTTGCAAATAATTGCTTGAAGATGCTCAAAATGGTTTCAGAAATGTTATTGCACTTAAAAACATTAATAGAAACAAAGTGGGAAAATGAAGTAAAGACAGGTGTAGGATGCAGTGGACTTGCATTCTAGTGCCAGCTTTGCCTCTGACCAGCTAAATGACCTTGGACACATCATGTAGGAGAATGGCTGAAAGTTTAGATTTAGAATTGGATGGACTTGGATTCAAATTTTAACTCTATGACTTATTAGCAATATGAACAAATTGCCATAGCTCAGTTTCCTTCTCTGGAGAATGGGGTTCCTAATAGAATCTACCTAGTTGGATTGTTAAATAAGAATAGTTGAGGAGCAGTTGGTGCAGGGGCTGGCATATAGCAAGTACTAAAAGTGTCATTATTTTGAGATTGTTATTTTAAGGCTTCTTTTCTTTCTTATTTTAAAAATTAAATGATTATAGATCTGTTTCTCAAGTCCTTTCTAATTATGAGAGTCCATAAAATGCCCATATAAGGTAAATGTCTCAGTAATTACAAATGAAAAGGAACATTAAATTCAGAGATGAGTCACATGCAAGATATGCAAAAGAAAGACATAGATCCCATTAATTAGATTTAGAGAAACTCTTGGATCTAAATATATATTCTATATAAAGCATGTTAATGCTGGGTACCTTGGCACATGCCTGTAATCCCAGTGACTTGGGAGGCTGAGGCAGGAAGATTGCAGGTTTGAGGTCAGAGGCAGCCTGTGCAATTTAGCCAGACCCTGTCTCCAAAAAAATAAAAAGGAGTCTGGGGGTGCATCTCAGTTGTGGGGCACCTGCCTAGCATGCACAAGGCCTGGTTCAACTCCTAAGTATCACACAAGAAAAAAAGAGTTTTGAATCTTGAGTACCTGAAGCAAACAAGGATGTTACTGATGCTTGGAAAATTGTGACAATAGGAACATAATGCCACTCTAGCTTGAGGGTATGATACTATCCAAAAATACATTTAAAAACATTGGGAATGGAGTTTGAGTTCTTCAATTATCCACCTATTAGCTTAAAAGATAATAGACACATACCAAAGAGTGAGGTTGTCATAAATTTGCTCAATGTCATAACAGTGCCATCATCCAACATTATTCTATCTATTTAACAAATATTACTCAATGCTTGCTATAGACTAAGTACTATGCTAAGCACTGGGAATAGACAGAGAAGGAAAAAAAAACAAACAAACAGTGATTAGGATCATGGAATTCAAAGCTCAACAGACTTGAGTTAAAGTCTTGGTTCCACCACCTTCTACCTGTGTGACCTCAACCATGTTACAATTAATCCCCCTAAGCCTCTGTGCCCTAAGTTGTAAAATGAGGGTAAAATGGTAGCTGCCTCTTTAAGTTGTGCGGATTAAAAAAAGAAAATTTATGTCAGGCATGCCTGTAATCCCAGCATTCAGGAAGCAGAGGCAGGAGGATCTCAAATTTGAGGCCAGCCTGGACTACTTAGCAGATTTCAGGCCAGCTAGGACTATATGGTGAGACTCTGTCTGAAAAAATAAAATAAAGTAAATTGTGTAAAGCACAGTATCTTGCACATTGTAGAACTCAGTTTATTATTATTGTTTTCACCATCATGGATGAATTGACCTCATAGGGTTTACTGTTTGCTTTTCAGAAACCCAGCTTATTAGAAGCTACTAGTAAAGGCTGTTTTTTGATGCAGCATTATTTTGGTTATTCTTGCTTTTTTTTCCTTGACCAAGTTATTAGTTATTTTTGAGACCTTCATATTTCCTTACTCTGATGGGCTGTCACTTTTGCTGTCCTGACACATCTTGCTTTTACTTGCTTTTACACCTTCTCCATCAACTATTCAGTTATTCCTTTATTTTCATTCATTCATCTCACCTATCTAATACTACATATTGCTTGAATAGCTACCAATATGCCAGTCACTGGTCACTCCCTATACAAGCCCACTGACTCTTGAACCCACTAAGACATCCCTTACTGAATGTTCTCATGTCCTTGTGGAAACATTGTGAGGCCTGCATCCACCCAGATCACATGAGGCTGAGGCCCACACTCGACCTGACCCAGGCTGTTGCCAGATCTCTTCAAAACAGGGGAAATAGTTCTGGTCTTCTAGGACTGTGTTTAAGAAGAAGTGTGCTGTACATGATCCCAAATTGGTAGATATAAAAGTGACCAGGAGACACTAGTCCAAGGTCAAAAATAGTTTTTAAACCAAACACAATAGTTATGCGAGTTATTTCCTATTGAATATTATTCTTGAAGTCTCAGTGATGCATGTACCATAGAACCTTTAACTGGACTTTTTAAAAGAGAAATTTCAGATTCATAGAAAAATTAAGCAAAAACTGGAGAGGTTCCGTATACCCATTCTCCCTTCCCTAGCCTCCCTTACAATCAACATCCTATATTACACTAGAGTGTTGCATTTGTTATAACTGATGAACCTCCTGTTATAGGATTTTGAAAGAAATTCCTCATAGGCCATTTAAGTGAGATAAAGGTATTTCAACTATCCCTATGTGGTAGTAAATATAAGCTTTCTATTCTCAAAAGAAAGAATGGGAAGATCTGGAAATTATTACATAAGGGTTGAAAGAGCCCCTTGAATCATTTATGAAGGAATCCTTTAATGAACACAGTGCAATAGTGGATTCCTCCAGGAAAGATTATAAGGTTGTTATAAATACTTTGCCTGCATTGCAGTAGTTATCACAACATTGTTTACAACATACACCAGTTTTGTTGTAAGGTTGTGCTTTGGTTTTTCTCACACCAAAGAGATACTGAAAACTGGAAGTAATGAATACAAAGAACTAGAAGAAGGACTATTAGGAAAGAAACAATAAGTTTAATTCATAAATTCCAGAGATGCTGGACATAGAATGCAGAAGGGAGCATGCTAGGGTGTTGGCAGCAATTTGGAGTTAGTTAATAGTCTAGATGCTACCACATAGCTACTCAAATAGTTAAGTAAATCCCACAGTTATTTTAACAGTGATTATGATGATGATGATGATGATGATGATGATGATGATGATGATTTGCTATCATTCATTTCAAATGATTTGTCTCAATAGACAAGGGAAGCTCCCTTTGTTTCCTTCCTTCCTTCCTTCCTTCCTTTCTTTTTTTTTTTTGTGGTACTGGGGGTTGAACATGCTCTGCAAGTGCTGGGCCACTGAGCTGCACCCCCAGTCCATTTTTTTTTTTACTTTTTTGAGACAGGGTCTCACTAAGTTATGCAGACTGCCTCTGGTCTTGAACTTGAGATCCTCCTGCCACGGCCTCCCCAGCCACTGGGATTACGGGCATGTGCCACCACGCTTGGCCCCTCTTTGCTTTGTCACTGAATTGATGCTAACTGCTACATTTCTTCCCTAACCAAGAAAGACCATACTGAAAAGTTCTGCTCAAAAGTGGGAATTTTGCAAGCTGAAGCTTAGCTCAATCAGACTTGTGACTTTGAACTTATTTCAGTATGTAATATTTATACAAGGAAGAAAGTAACATTTTAAGGGGCAATCAATATATATAAAATATCTGTAGCAGAAAATGCCTGATGGGAAGAGATGATTATGAAGGGTTTGTTATACTCATGGAGATAAGATGATCTAAAATTCAGCTCCAAAAGTGAATCAGCAAATTTATTCATACACAATCTTTTGCATATTTTTTTCCTTATGGCTTCATACACCCAGGTAATGCTGGGCAATAATAATTGTGAAATTGTCCTAAAATTCTCCAAACATGGTAGAAAATATAATAAAGTATTATCCATAACCAAAAAGCTCATTATCATGATTGAAACTATGTTTAGAACATTAGGCTAAAATATAGGCTCATGCTTATCTGTATTTTAGTACAAAGCTAAAATTCCTGTTCAGTGCATTCTTAGAGTCTTGTTTCTATATCTTTTAGTACAATCTGACTATTTAAGTTTATATGATTGAGATTTATTTTTAGATAGATTAAACTTTTCATAAGAAATACTGTAGAGCTTTTCATGAGAAATCCTGAATGATTACTCAGTATACAGATAATTAATACATATAACTCATGCTTTCCTTGATGCAATTGTGTAATATTAACTGATTTTGCCTTTTGCTGCTCATATTACATTTTTAATACACTAGAGCTACTTTTAATTCAAAGGTCTAAGTGACTTTCAAAGATTAAATGAGAATTTTTATAAGGTGAAACTGTTTTTGTGGTTGGGATAATAAATGTTTTGTTTTTTGTTTGAATTTTTCCATCTTGAATTGGAAAGTATACCTTTTTTATATTGTTGTTGTTGTTGTTAGGTGCCGTCGAGTCGGTATCCGACTCATAGCGACCCTCTGTACAATAGGGGAAACACTATTGTCAGTGGTTCTCTGCTGTTCATAGGGTTTTCAATGGCAGATTGATTTTTGGGAGGGGGTTTCCAGGTCCTTCTCCCAAGCCTAGAGCTTCTGGTGTTCCCAGGCGGTCTCCCATCCAGGTACTAACCAGGCCCGACCCTGCTTATCTTCCAAGATCTGATGGGATCGGATGCCACAGGGCTATGGCTGCAGCCTTTTTTATATAGATAATCAAAATATTATATTTAGCTCATGAATTAATGAGAGTCCACATTAGAAAATTGGTTACGTAAAGGACCAAAGAGCAATGAGAACCTTCAAACCTCTGAGATAGGTGGTAGGGCTGTTTGCTCTGTGTTGGTTCTGTGTCAGTGGTGATTGAAGTTGTTGGCAAAATGACTTTATATTGCTTAATGTTTATTATACAATTATTACGAGATTACCATTATAATTATTTTACTTATCTATAAAAATAAAGAAGATACATGTTTTAGACTATTAAGATGCTCTATTCCTTTATCTCACATAAAAACATATCCACAAGCTTCCTGTAATCCTAGTAACCTGGGAGTTGGAGGAAGGAGGGTCACAAGTTTGAGGACAGAGGCAGCCTGTGTAACTTACTGAGACCCTATCTCAAAAATAAAAAATAAAAGTAGGAAATGGGCTGTGAGTGCAGCACCATGGTAGAACACCTGCAAAATATGTGTGAGGCTCTGGGGTTCAAAAATGAAAACAAAAATGCAAAAAATGAAAGCAAAAACAAAAAAATTAACCAAACAGAAAACCTATAAAAATACTCATTCAAAGAAAAGTGACCTTCACTGAGAAACAATTTTCACTTGTCTTAAAGAATCAAGAGGTACCTTCTTAAGTCATGGCTTTTACAGGACAGAAGTTAATATAACAAAGATGTTAGTGTTCTTCCCTGGTACTCTCCCCTACTAATTTCCTGGATTCCCAGAAACCCTTGATTCCCAGAAACCTCATATTTATAAAACTAGTTTCCCTTGAGCTGGCTTCTCTGCCCACTTGAAAGGATTAGTTTTAGTTATTATCTTAGTTCAAGTTTGAACTAATTACTAAATGAATTTCTAAATATGTACCTATAAAATTGTTCCATATGTCAATTCAATAGCTTTTGTTTGCCATAAAGAATGGATTAATGCTACCTGTATCCACATATGAAATATTCTAGGAGTTTTTATTACTATCTATACCATTCAAGTTAAAGAAAGAAAATTAAAAATAGGACTGCCGTATGACCCAGCTATTCCACTACTGGGAATATACCCAAAGGGAGACAAGCCATCATACCACAGATACTTGCATCTCCATATTCAATGCAGCACTTTTTACAATAGAAAGGATATGGAACCAACCAAGGTGCCCATCAACAAAAGAATGGATAAAAAAATGATGGTACATATACACAATGGATACTACTAAGCAATAAAAGTGAAATAATTTCATTTGCAGCAAAATGGATGGAACTGGAAAATATCATCTTAAGCTAATGAACACAAGATCAAAAAGAGAAATACCACATGTTCTCACTTGTGTGGAAGCTGAATCTCACTTAAAGGAGGAAAAAATCCTATACATAAACTAATATAAAAAATGCACAATTAAACTTAGTGAAGAAGGGACAATATAAAGAGTAGAAAGAAGGAGGGAGGGAGCTAGCAAAGGGAAGAAAAGATTGTAGAAGGTGGGATGGGGAGAAGAGTCAATGTAGAGGGGTAAAGGGGAGAGGATAATCTCAATGTAAACAATGCAACATTATGAGTACATTGGAAAAATAGGGGACTATAATCCAAATATGCAGTTGAGTTTTACCACATATTAGTCAAAATTTCCATAAACCTCGTAAATTGATAAAAGTGAAATCCAAAGAGATTTAATAATTGCATAATGGAAAAAGTCAATGCTGTATTACTCTGTACCCCACCATCATTTACCAATAAAAGGAGAAAAAAATATGCTGGCTAATTGAGACCAAAATAATAATAATAATAATAATAATAATAATAATAATAATAATAATAGATATTATTTTTGTTGTTATTATTATTATTATTATTACCTTTAGGTTTGTGAGCCTTTAGCCTCAACAACATCCTACTCACATAGTTAAAATTAGGCCACTTAATAGCACCCTATAGGTAAAAGACAGTATATAATGACATTTTTTCTTTGAAAAGCTCTTCACTTATATTATTAAAAAATACAGAGAATCTTGGCACATGACTGTAATCCCAGTCACTCCAGAGGCTGAGGCAGAAGGTTCTTGAGTTTGAGGCCAGAAGCAGCCTGTGCAACTTAGTGAGACCGTCTCAAAAACAAAAAAATATAAATGAGACCAATTGTGCAGTTCAGTGGTAGAACACTTGCCCAGCATATTCGAGGTCCTGGGTTCAGTCCTCTGGTACTGCAAATAAACACAAAACCAAGAGAAGCAAACATAAGAATGTACCCATCACCCATAGTTTTAGCTCTCTAAATAAACCACCATCAGTAACTGTATGTGTATATATAATATAAATTGCAGAGACTGCATGTACTTAATAGTCCCTATACTAGCCAACACATTTTTATGATTGTACATAAGACTTTCATGTGTTGTTTGGTGCTGATATGATTTTTCATGGGGGAAGATTTGTGGGAGAAGTGATTTTGTGTATGTTGGTGCCTACCTATGTGGCAGGAAGCCTATAAGATTATTTTCTCTTTGCAGACTCTGATTGAGATTTTTCAAAATATTGGTGATACTAATCTTGCTGATTTCATTGCTGGATTACTCACCATCATCATCTGTATGGCTGTTAAGGAATTAAATGATCGCTTTAAACAGAAAATCCCAGTCCCTATTCCTATAGAAGTAATTGTGGTAAGCAGAATATATAGTTAGAAAATTCAACATTTCTTAAGTTGAAAAGCAAGGAATTATTAAAGACAGTGGAGTTTTGTTTTGCTTTTTTTGTTTTATATCTTCTTTTATTTCAGACAATAATTGCCACTGCCATTTCATATGGAGCCAACTTGGAAAAAAATTACAATGCTGGCATTGTTAAATCCATTCCAAGAGGGTGAGTATGGCATTCCTCTTAGATAATACTAATTTATTAATCTAGGGATTTCTATTTAAATGAAACCTTTCATTACAAGTTTCACTTCTCTAGTGCTCCTTCAATAGTCCTGTTTGCATATGATATTAAAGAAATTCCCATTTGTGCAAAGCATCTGACAATATGTGTGTACATAAAATTCAAGCCATTTGTTTAAAAGCAGCCCCTGTATTCTCTTTTTCCTTCATTTCCTTAAAATGTTGCAGGACATGTACATTTTAACACCAAACTCCTGATTTAAACCCATATATATATATATATATATATATATATATATATATATATATATATAATTACAACATAATAAAAATACAGTCATGAGCTAGCCATTGTGGTACACGCCTATAATCCCAGCAATTTAGGAGACTGAGGCAGGAGGATGGCAGGTTCAAGGTCAGAGGCAGCCTGCATAATTCAGTGAGACCTTGCTTCAAAATAAAACGGGGCCCGGGGTGCAGCTCCCTGGTAGAGCAATTGCCTAGCATGTGTGAGGATCTGTGTTCAAGGGGAAAAAAAAAATACAATCATGATTACTAACATTTTTCCCACTTTGAACAGCTTGCTTATGGAATCAGAGATGTAAATTCTCTACCATTTATTTTAATCAATCATAGAGAATAATTACATCTTTTGCACCTATAAATAAGTTGCATTACCTTCAAGTGGAATTTTATATATGCTTGATAGTTTGGTGATTTAGAAGAGTAAAAGACCAAGATCTTTCATTCATCTCTGTCACTGTCTACTTGTGTGACCCGGGGGAAGTTCTCTTATAACACAAGGGTAACTACAACAGCTGCAGGCTCAATTCAAGCTTGTAAAATATCAGGGAGAGCTCTCATAAAATGCACAGTGTGGGCAAAGTGCCTCAGCTGGGTCTTTTAATCAGGGGGACTTGAGAAACTCTACCTAAGAGGATCAGCATTTTGGTAGTAAATTCTAAAGCTGGAAGGAATTTAATGATAAGAAATGCTATGTGGCTACTTGAGTTATGGAGTCTCCACCATAAAAATTGGACTATTTGAGTAATTATAAACAATGACATAAAAATATATTTCATAGAGCCCTTTTGTCATTTTTTTTTCTGTACTGGGAATTGAACCCAGGGCCTCATGCTTGCATGCTTTGCAAGTGCTGGACTACTGAGCTGCACCCCCAACCCATTTTTTTTTTACTTTTTGAGGCAGGGTTTCACTAAATTACGCAGACTGCCTCTGGTCTTGAACTTGTGATCCTCCTGCCTCTGCCTCCCGAGCCGCTGGGATTATAGGTGTGCACCACTGCGCCCGGCAACTTTTTGTCAGGTTTTGTCATATGTACAATTTATGGATATTCCACAGCCCATGCCCTGACCCAGAAATCCATGTTCTAGTATTTACTGTCAAGAATTCACTTTTGCCTCCCCAAGCTGGGCTTCCTGGCCCTCTATAGAGCCTTCCTGCCTGCTCTCCTCTTCAGCATCCATCTCTGGCTTCCTCTGCTTGGGTTTAATCAAGCCAAATCCACTGAATAACCACCTGTCAGCTAACTTACCCTGCTGACCCCAAGGACTATGTGCTTCTCCTCCAGGAGGCAGTGATGACTATGTGTGTCGTTAGGCTCTGTCCTCCTAGCATGGCACCTGCCTCACAGTAGGCTTTCCGAAAATATTTGTTGAAGAGATAAAATACCCAAACCTTTGTCATTATAAACAAGCCACAAGAAAGGCCTTTGATATCTGATCTCATTTGGTGGCCCAAAAAGTTTTCTAATATTATTAAGAAACCTAAGAAGGAAAGGGCAGTCTGGAGAGAGTAGACGCCATGGAGGAAAGGAAAGTGTTGGAGTGTCTAAGGTGAGCATCATGGAAGGAAGGGGAACAAAGAGACAGCCCGTGGTTTTCATCTGCTGCTCTCCTCCCTGCTGCAGTCCTCCAGTCAGGCTGCTGATGGCAGCTTCCTTTTATCCCACTGAGGGGTCAGGACCATATGTTAGGACCACTTGGTCCCTCCACGCAATGTCCCCTTGGACTGCCAAAAACCATGACTCCACGTCCTTCTCTCTACTCCCTTCCTAGAAACAACACATAACCTCTTTATGTCCAGTGGGTCAGAGTGTCCCATGGGATTCACTCAAACGGGGAGTGCTGGTTCTCTTACCAGAGGCTTTTCTTCACCTGCAGATGCTGAGAGAGCCAGTCACAATGCCCCTCTCTCCTCAGGCAGCTGATCCTTATCCTGCAGCTCCCGGTGTGTCCGGTTCCTCACTCATCACAGTCTGGGCTTTTCTTTCACCTCATCTGTCATCGTGGTTCTGTGTGCGCGTGTGCTTTAACCCATAAAAAAATGCTCTGTCCTCTGAATTTTAGTTCCTATGCTAACTCTCCTGCCTCCTCTCTCAGCACCTAGTGGCTGGTCCTCTCCTGGTCAGTGTCCAAGGTCCTCTCTGTCTTCAGTGTTTACTACTATTGTTTTCAAGTGATGTGCTTTACAGTAGAATTGAAAGTGTGGCATTGGGAAGAACAGAATGGTAGATGGGGATGGAGGTGCCACAAAAATCAGAGGGTTGGGCCACGTGTGATGGTGCACACCTGTAATCCCAGCAACTTGAGAGGCAGAGGCCAGTTAGAGTCTAGAGGCAGCCTGAGTAACTTAACAAAACTCTGTCTCAAAATATAAAATTAAAAAAGGACTTTGGAGTGCTGCACAGTGGTAGAGCACTTGCAAAGTATGCACAAGAATGTGGGTTTAAGCCCTCAGAACTGCAAAAAAAGAAGGAAGGATGGAAGGAAGGAAAGAAAGGAAGAAAGTAAGTCAGTCACAGTTGTTTCCTCCCCCAGCCCCCAGCTGCTTTCTGAGGACTACTTCCTCCCTTTTAGCTAGAATAGGTTAGAACATTTACCCAATGTTGAGGTCCAACCTGAAGTAAAAACATATAGTTAGGGTTGTGTTTATTGTGTTTGACTCTCTTTTATGGGCTATTTGGCTCTTCAGGGCCTGCCCTTCCCCATCCTCATCTTTTCAGATAAGTGTATGCTCATACACTCCCTCCTTTTCAGGCTCTTACTGGTATTATGTCATGATCAGGACAGACAGGATTGGCAGAGGCCAAATAGGCCCACTGAGTGAGCATAGAGTTTGGAAAGAGTTATGTGTGATGCTAGAAGAAATGCTTTGTCGGAGGTCATTAGAAGATGTCTAGGCAGGGCCTCAGTTGGCTTGGGGCAAATAACACCATTAGAAGTTCAGCAAGACAGAACAAATGGTCGGGGGGAGGGGATGGCAGATTTAGGTTCTCCCAACACAGACTATGTACCTACTATGTGTGCAGGCACAGATTATTTACATGTGTAATACTTCATTTAAGTCTGTGAGAAGAGTTCATAGTCCCCATTTGACGGCTGAGGAAACACATTTGATAGGTTTAAACAATGTGCTCAAAATCATAAAGTCACTCATGGAGTGACTGAGATTCTTTGATTCCAAATCCTTGCACTTTATGCTTTATAACCCTAGATAATCAAGGATCAGATATATTTAGAGAACTAGGCAGCCAGGTAGGCAGTGGGCATTAGGCTACTGTCAAATCTAAACTCTTTGCAGGACTGGAAAGTTATCCTGACAAGCTACAGTTACTTGAAGTAAGGGTGACTGGGTCTCAGAGAAAAAGACAGAAGCCTGGTTTTAAGAACTCTAAGGTTGGTAGAGTGCTATTCTACAGTCTCTGAGGTCCTGAGTTCAATTCCCAGCACTACAAAAATGGGAGAAGGATGTGGCAATCCACTCCTGAGGTAATCCTAAAACAGTCAGCCATTGAAAACCCTATGAGGGTCGTTATGAGTTGGACATGACTTGACAGCACCTAACAACGACAATAACAAGGTCATGTCTAGACCAATAGGTGATGTGATACTGAGTTACTCAAGTGCTGGACCATATTTTCCAACAACCTGTCTGCTTACAGCTGGGCTTAATTCTATAGCCTATGTATAATTTATGGAAGAATGGGATATGAGGAGAAAAGGAGCCTGAAAATTAACCCCTCTTGGGGAGAAAGAACCTTAACAGGGACAGAGACCCAGACAGATCTTGTTACGTAGAAAATCATCTGATATTTAGCATTCATATCTAGACCTACTAAACGACCTCAAGAAAATCATTTCACTTTTCTAGTCTCAGTTCTCATGCAACAAAATGAGAAATAGATTCAATAGTATCCCAGGATGCTCAGTAGTTCCAAATTTTTCTGTGGTTTTCCTCTAAGAATCTCATTTCTATTTTGTCTTTATTCAGGCATAAATGAGGTCAGTGAGGGAGATTTTTCATGCCTGGAGACTTCTGTGATTACACTGTATGAACATGAAGGTCATCATCAAAATTTTCATATTTGGAGAAAATTGGTCTTGTCAAAGTGTAGTCATTTAACCATACAATCATCAGGATGTTTAAATCACTTTGGATCTCTGCAGTGGTTACAAATTTAATCTTTTTTTTTTCACCTCAAGATTTTAAATGTCACGGCTCTTGAGGATTTTCCACTGAGCTCTTTTAACCACATGTATTCTTTGTGTCTTTAATGAAATAGACATTTCTTCATGCAGAGTAAATCTCATAACGTGGCTAGAATATCTTTTATGTTTAAAGACCTTTAAGGTGAAATTGTGTAGGGGGGAATACTATGTGTAAAACAGCATGGATGGAGTTGTATGGGCATTAAAGAATTCACCATAACAGATTTATTCATGTCAGAAGTATAGAAGAGGCTCTCAGATAGAAGGCAGAGAAATCACTCGGTGAGATAGCATTAACTTCTGATTGTAGTTAGGTGCCGCTGAGTCAGTGTTCGACTCATAGTGACCCTACATACAACAGGTGAAACAGTATTGTTACTGCTTCTCTGCTATTCATAGGGTTTTCAATGGTTGATTGTTTTTTGGGAGTGGGTTGCTGGGTCCTTTTCCCAACCCTACAGCACCTGGTGTTCCCAGGCAGTCTCCCATCCAAGTACTAATCAGACCCGACCCTGCTTAGCTTCTGGGAGCTGATGGGATCAGATGCCACAGTGGTATGGCTACAAGTAACTTCTGGTTAAAGAGTATAAAAGCAGATGCTACTATTTATATATCTCATGTGCTTTTCATTCTCTTGGATCATGTCCTTTTGTGTCTAATGTGTGACTGAGTGGATATAGCATTTGATGAAGTGGAAATAGAAAGAATTGTTGTCAAATTCTCACACCATTTTTCATTCACTAGATTTTTGCCTCCTGTACTTCCACCTGTGAGTTTGTTTTCTGAGATGCTGACTGCTTCATTTTCCATTGCTGTGGTAGCTTATGCTATTGCAGTGTCTGTAGGAAAAGTGTATGCTACCAAACATGATTATGCCATCGATGGGAACCAGGTATGGTCACCCTTTTGCTGAACTCATTTTGTAGGCTGAAAACAAGAAGAAAACATAAATGGGAAGGATTTTGGTGTCAGCTAAAGAAACAGTTGGTTTCTTCCACTGGCCTTTATTGGGTTGATTTCTCTCTTATGCTTGCTAGTTAGAAATTATTTTGAAATATATATGCTGCATCACCTTGCTTTTTTAGAAAATAAGTGAAATAACCTGAATTTTTAAAGAGCTAATTCAGCCAGTAACCAACATAAAAAATTAATGTATCACATCAGAATAAGAGTTCTTTATGTGTTGCTAGCCATGGTATGAGATGGTGTGAAGGGTGGCGCACACCTGTAATCCCAGTGACTGGGGAGACAGAGGCAGGAGGATCACAAGTTTGAGTCCAGAGGCAGCCTGCATAACTTAGGGAGACCTTGACTCAAAATTAAAGAAAAAAAAGGTGGGGGCGGAGGTGCAGCCCTGTGGTAGAGCACTTGCAAAGTAAAAGTGAGGTCCTGGGTTCAATCCCCAAGTACAGCAAAAAATAAAAAATAAAAATAAAGTAAAAGAATTCTTCATGTAAGCAGTATCTCCTGATAATTTGTTTTTAAAGGCAGCTGCAATAGGATGAAACAGTGCAACAAATACCACTAATAATAGTTATGACCACTTTATATTAATGAAGTTTACTGTGCAATTAGTATATGATATATTGCCAGGTAAACTGATTTTTGTGTGTGTGTTTGTGTGTGGTACTGGGGGTTGAACCCAGGGCCTCATGTTCGCATGCTGTGCAAGTGCTGGACCACTGAGATGCACCCCCAGCCCATTTTTTTAGTTTTTGAGACAGGGTCTTGCTAAGTTACCCAGACTGACTTTGGTCTCGAACTTGTGATCCTCCTGGCTCTGCCTCCCAAGCCGCTGGGATTACAGGTGTGCACCACCACGCCTGGCTCAGTTAAACTGATTTTTTTATAGTGCTCACAAATCTGCATGTTTTGGGCAAATGTTTCTGAAAATAGCATGTCAGTTACAGCAGTGAAAGGACTTAAAACTAAGTAGAATAATAGCTCCACTCATTATAATATGCTTCATAGCAAATATTGAACCATAGTAAAATGCTTAATGTGAGACTTGCAGATATGCCACTTACCAGGCAGTGAAAAAGCATTTTAGCAAAGGATCACATTACTATTTATCATCAATCTTAAAAATCACTGACAGCAGTGAGGGCTTTCTTCAGATTTTATGCAGTTTAAACTCCTCATGCCTTACAAGATCTCCAAATACCTTTAATGGGAAATGTGACATTGGACTACCAGGCAGGGTGGGTTTGGAAGTCTCCTAAACACTTCCTTACACACTCTGTGAAGGTCTTGCCAAGATTGTATTTGTGGCATCACTGTCATCCAGTGTCTCCCTTAGGAATTCATTGCCTTTGGGATCAGCAACATCTTCTCGGGATTCTTCTCTTGTTTTGTGGCCACCACTGCGCTGTCCCGCACGGCTGTCCAGGAGAGCACTGGGGGAAAGACACAGGTATGGAACAAGAGAGGGGTCACATTGATCACGGAACACACCAGGGAATGGCGGCTCCGAAAGTCATGCGCAAGAACTCAGCAGCACAATTAACTTTTGAGAAGAGACAGCCTTGTGCTTCCTCATTTGACCCACCTTGGGTCTATTTATCTCTTTGACTCACTTCTTCATCTAAAAAAATCTCTTAAAAATCAACATCTATCGCTTCTAAGATGGTAGATAACTAACCTTACTGGCTTTTCCAGGGACAGTCATAACCAACAAGGCATAAGTAATGAAGGATGCTGATTTTTATCAGTTTGTTACCTGGGGAAAGGGAGGGCCTGGTAAAGGCACTTGCAGCTTTGTGAGTTACTATATTTTCAGGAAAGGGAAAAGCTCTATTGACATTTCCTTTACAAAGAGCAATAACTTCCTCCAGAGGCTTTTGGCCCCATAGAACAACAGTTTGGTAGCCAAAAATATTTTCTGTTGTACCATTTTGGCATTTCTTCCTGAGTAAGAGTGTTGTTCTTGAAGTTCTGAATGTGGCCTTAGTCTTGCCTTTAACTGTGGTTTTCAGTTGTTGCCTTCACAAAGGTAACCATAAAACCAGCATCCCAGTTAATCTCTGCATAATCCCTTCTCCAATTGGTCAGAAAATTTAGGAGCTGCTCTCTACAGGCCTCCCTTTTCAGCCAGACACAGAAACAGGTAGGCCAAACCAATGGCCTTGGACTGGGGACAAACCCAGGAATTGTGTTTCTATTAGGCCTTAGTGTGTTTTAGCCTCCTAACACAGAAAGAAGCATTATTTAGGAATAAAAAGTGCATTGAGACTATAAAGGAAGGTGACAAACTCAAACTAGTATAAAACACACATGGAGTCTTCAAATAGGGTTTTATGAAGGCAGGGGACACATAAGGGTGACTTCAGTAGCGGCCCAGGGAGAACTTTGATTGTCTCCTCAGAATATGTGGTGTCCTTCTCTTATATATAGTGGCCTATTTTGATTTCTTGACTCCTTTAAAACAAAAATTTAATGTTTATTCTCAGAATTTTCCTAAAAAAATTTTGTTGTTATTGTTTACAAACATTTCTAGTTCTGAAGGATAAGGTAAAATAATACAGTCCATACCAGGAGACATGAACAGAGATCTTTTGTCAAGGCAAGAGGTCAGACCTCATTTCCAAAGCAGGGTCCATTTCCCACGATAGCTGTCGGCTGAGGAGCTCCAGTTGCTTGCACGGGAGAATGCCCATTAACCTACTCTCAGGGCTCACCTGAGGGTGTGCAGGAAAACCCCAACCTGTGGTCCATCCTCTAGGCACAGATGAGGCAGGCTGGCTGCCCCAGTAAGAATCCCCATATAAAGTGACCTCATTGGCAAAGAGCTCTGGGATAATGGTGCTCTGGTAAGATAATATCCTCTGCCACACACTGGCATGTATTATATTTAGAAATGAAAGATTTCAGCACTGAAGAAGGAAACAAGCACAGAAATGATTTGATATTTAATTACTGAAATGTATACTAAGTTCTGGGGTTGAAAGTCTAAGTGCTTGGACTGAAATCCAAAGACCTTTGACCAAATAGAGAGGCAGGTCTTCTCTTATGTGTTTTCTCATGTTTTCTCTTGTGTTTCAGCCTCAATTTCAGCATTTATGAAATGGGAATTATAATTATATCCACCTCAAGGCTGCTGTGGTCTGCAGCCATAGCACCCTGGCATCCGATCCTGCCTGATCTAGGAAGCTAAGCAGGTTTGGCCTGGTTAGTTCTTAGATGGGAGACCTACTGGGACTACCAGGTGCTACAGACTAAGGAGAAGGACCTGGCAACCCACTCTTGAAACAATCTACCATTGAAAACCTTATGAATAACAGAGAAGCACTGACAAGAATGCCAGGCACAGCATAGTGCCAGGGAGTATTTTGTTCTGTTGTATGTAGGGTCGCTATGAGTGTGACTTGACAGCACCTAACAATAACAACAAGGCTGTGTGAGAAATAAGTAAGCACATACTGGTAAAGTCCTAGCGTATTACTGTTGTTGTTATTGTTAGGTGCTGTAGAGTTGGGTCCAACTCATAGCGACCCTCATAGGGTTTTCAATGGCTGATTGTTTCGGGATTGCTTCAGGAGTGGATTGCCATGTCCTTCTCCCATTAGCACATGCCGGTAAATGCTAATTGTTCCACTCCTTATGGTAGGAATGGAGCTGGGATATAGCTCAGTTGGTAGAGCGCTGCGCTGCAGTCGCTGAGGTCCTGAGGCTGAGTTGGATACCGACTCGAGGGCACCTAACAACAAACAACAATGGTAGGAATAGCATCTTACTATCTGTGATTATATGTGTTGTGCCTGGCACATAAGAAACACAGAACATATATTCACTGAAGGGATGAAATGAAGAATGAGAGCTGGAGATTAGCTTAGTTGGTAGTGTGCTGCTCAGTGCTCTCTCAGGCCCTGGGTTTGATCACTAGCACTGAAAAAAAAAAAGGGAGAAGGACCTGGCAGCCCACTCCTGAAACAATCCCCCCAAAACAACCAGCCATTGAAAACCCTATGAAAAGTAGAGAAGCACTGACAGAGTGCTGGGCACAGCACGGTGTCAGGGAGTGTTTCATTCTGTTTTAATAAGGGTTGCTATGGGTCAGACCCAACTTGATGGCACCTAACAACAACCTAGATTATAGAAGAGCTAAACATTGCCACCTGTTCTTTCCTTTACCCTCATCTTATTTCTACTGACTCATGAAAAAGTAATTCTGATTATAAGCTACTCTATAGCTCTAACTACCTTTCTTACTTAAAAATAATTAGATTTTCTAGGAATTGAATCTGTTCATAGATACCAAGTCTAGTTTCCCACAACTAGGTTTATAAAGTAAATACAAGTACTGGATCTCTCACAGATTTTAATATAGTTAACAAAATTAGCTTAGACCCCTAAAATTGGAGATTTTTTTCAGTACTGGAGGTTGAACCCAGGGCCTTATACATGTTTGGGAAGTGCTCTACTACTGAGCTGCACTGCCCCTTTTCATTTTTTATTTTGAGACTGGATCTCGCTAAGTTCTGCAGGCTGCCTCTGGTCTTGAATCAGCAATCCTCCTACCTCAGCCTCCTGAGTTGCTGGGATTATAGGTGTGCGCCACAGTCCCTGGCCCTATTTGGAGAATTATTACATATACTTGGCAAATAGGTAGCCACTCTCCTGTCCTGAGCTGGGTATCTTGTTGTGGTCCTAGCCTCCAATCTCCATGTTGTTGTTGTTGTTGTTAGGTGCTGTCCAGTCGGTATCCGACTCATAGCGACCCTCATAGGGTTTTCAATGGCTGACTGTTTCGGGATTGCCTAGGGAGTGGATTGCCAGGTCCTTCTCCCATTTTTGCGGTGCTGGGAATTGAACTCGGGACCTCAGAGACCACAGCGCAGCGCTCTCCCAACTGAGCTAAATCCAATCTCCATAGTTTTCACTAATTCACAGAGTCTTTTATCCATGGTAAGATGCAAATGGATTTGTAAATATTGGTTAAGTAATTGTAAGAAAAGGAGGCAGGAAAAGGAGGAAGGGAAGGTGGATTTTAGCTTCTCTGCTTAGGTAGGAAAGGGGACAACTCACCAAGGTGCTGGGAGCCTGGAGGTGTGGTGCCAAGAAGAGCACAGAGAAGGGAGTTAGACATTGAAATTGAGCTTTTTATTACTTAATATACCTAATATTGCCTCAGGCTGACCCAACTATAATCTGAACATAAACGATCGATTTGCCAGATGGAGTGACTGTTTTCCAGTTAAGTTTTCCAATTTCCTTTTTGTATTTGCTGTGTCTGCCTCCTGGAACTCAGCCATCCTGCACTGGGCAGTACCTGTGCTCACCACTACCTTCCCTGTTGCTTCCTCCCTGACTGCTCTGCTTCTGCTCCCCTGCCTCCTTTTCTCCTTTGTTTCAGAGTCTCTAGTCCTCACCTCGGCCATGCCCCAGCTGTCTCAGAATTCATTGGTCATCTGATCAAACCAGAAAATAATAGTCCCCAACCTCTCAGCCTCTGTTTATGGATCTTACCAGAGTGTTTTTGCCCAGCAAAGGTAAAGTTTCTGAGCATCCTTTACCCCTGCTCTTGCTCCATCACTGAAGCTGCCTTGGGGCAAAGTTTGGAGGCTGTTGGAGGGAGCAGGAGAGACCGTCCCACCTCTCAGTGAGTCAGTGTGGATATGAATTTACAGTAGGATGAGTAAATTTATTTCCTTGGGAGCCATTATGGCTGCTGCTTCAACAATACAGAAGAATCAGGATGTGCCATGAGAATTTATTTCCCAAGAACGTGACAATAAATTCTGTTATTGGGAAAGGAGGTGGTCTATGTTTCATGGCACAGCAAATAACTAGTATGTTGGCCTCCTAAATTGACACCAGAACTGTAAGTGTAATACACCCTGATGAAATCCACATCCAACTGGCTTTTCTTTAGTGTGTTCAGTTTACACATTTTCTTTAGTTTCTCTCTTTCTCTCTCTTATTTTCTCTCTCTTTTTTTTCTCTCTCTCTCCTTTCCATTGTTGTTCAGTTTTATATAGTTTTAGCAAATAATGCTTATTTCTGTCAGGATCTAATAGAAGGGGATAGGTGGGGAAGCATTGAGTGTGCCTGTGACCAGGCTCTTTTATACACACATGTGGTGAGCCTGAGACACAGGGATAAAGAGGAACCCTCTTCATGGACAGTGTATGTCTTTCAGGTTGCTGGCCTCATCTCGGCAGGGATTGTGATGATTGCCATTGTTGCCCTGGGGAAACTTCTGGAACCCTTGCAGAAGGTACAACCCTGCTTCTCTGTAGGTCAATTGTATAATTTCCCCTCACCACTCTGCTACCAGAGAAATAACAGGGGATTTAAAACTCAGCACATGGAAATCATTCTCCTGAGTAACAGCCTTCCCTTTGTCTCTTGGCAGTCGGTCTTGGCAGCTGTTGTAATTGCCAATCTGAAAGGGATGTTTATGCAGGTGTGTGATGTTCCTCATCTGTGGAAGCAGAATAAGATTGATGCTGTAAGTTGTACACCACTCATTTTGCTCTGAAATAAGATTTGATTCCCTCCCTTCCTCCCTCCCTCTCTTTCTTTCTTCTCTCTCTCTCTCTTTCTCTCTCTCTCTCTTTCTTTCTTTCTTTCTTTCTCTATCCTTCTTTCCCTTCCTTCCTTTCTTTCTACTCTTCCTTCCCGCCCCCTTTCTTTCTTTCTTTCTTTCTTTCTTTCTTTCTTTCTTTCTTCCTTCTTTCTTCTCTCCCTTTCTTTCCTTCCTTCCTTCCTTCTCTCTTTTTTTTTTTTTTTTTGTGATATTTGAGGGTTGAACCCAGGCCTCACACATACTTTGCAAGTGCTCTACCACTGAGCTGCACCCTTAGACTATTTTTTATTTTTACTTTGGGTCAGGGTCTCGCTAAATTATGCAGACTGTCTCTGGCCTCAAACTTGCAATCTTCCTGCCTCTGGCTCACGAGTTGCTGGGATTACAGGCGTGAGCCACTGAGCCCAGCTTAAATCCTAGTTTAAAAGGACAAACAAAATGCGAAACAATACGAAAACAAAAGCAACAAGAACCTGTGGTGATGTTATCACTACAGTGGCCTTCACAACTATTCTAAGGAAATGTAAAATCCAAAAACTAAGCTCAGCTTGTGTAATTTAGCAAGATCTTGTCTCAATTTTAAAAATAAAAAAGGGACCTGGGGTGCAGCTCAGTGGCAGAGGACTTGCAAAGTATGCACAAGGCCCTGGGTTGAGTCCCCTAGTACTGTAAAACATGAAACAAAGCACTAAATCTTTTAGTGTTTTACTCTAATTTAGACTGTTGTTGTCAGGTGCCCTTGAGTCATGTCTGAACTATAGCGATCTTCATGTGGTTTTCAATGGCTGATTGTTTTGGGAGTGGGCTGTCAAGTCCTTCTCCCATTTTTGCCATGCTGGGGATTGAATCAGGGCTTCAGAGAGTGCAGAGCAGTATACTCTACCAACTGAGCTAAACCCCAGCCCCACAAAAAGAATAAGACAACTTGCTACATGTTGATATGTAATGATCTCTAAGACAAACTGTTGAGTGAAAAAGAGACCAGAATAGAAATATTGGAGAAAAGTGTGTGTGCTTTGCATGCATACACACACAGGCACACACAGAAATAAAAGGATACAAGTAGGGAGAGAGGTGGTTGTGAGCAAGATTTTTTACTGTATACCTTTTTAATACAAATTCCCTTTTTAATCATGTGAATACATTACCGATTCAAAAATTTAGAGATAAATAAAATAGGACAATTGGTCTTAATTGGGAAGGCCAATTCCTAGTTTCACTTAAATATAAAACAAATGAAGTCAGAATGTTTTTAAAAGGCTATAATTTGCTTATGGATAATTGATCTTATTTTTATGGACAGTTACTTTAGATGGTACCTGATTAATATAATTCCTTTTGTTTCCGTTTCCCACCTAGGTTATCTGGGTGTTCACGTGCATAATGTCCATCATTTTGGGGCTGGACCTGGGTTTATTAGCTGGCCTTTTATTTGGATTGTTGACTGTGGTCCTAAGAGTTCAGTTGTGAGTACTATAAAACCCAGATTCCATATGGACAGGACATCATATCCTGAACTTTCCTATGCTGTTTTGATAAGCATCGTGAAAACACTTCCTTTCATAGTAGTTACTATATGTTGAGTGATTCTATGAATTAAACACACAGTGATTTACAAACATTATCATATTTATCCTTCAAAAAATTCCTATGAATGAGTTTGATTATTCTCATTCTACAGGTGAGACAATTTTAGTTCAAACAGGCTAAGGGCCTTTCCTAAGCTCACATAGTTACTAATCACCAGGGATATAACCCTGATATAGCCAGAGAACCCTGATATAGCTCACCCCAAAATCTATGCACTTAGTCACACGCTCTACCGTTGTGCTCTCCTCTAGTCATGGAAAGACAAAAAAATACATGATTCAGCAAAGACTGACCTTCCTTTGTGGTTTTTTGTTTAGATGAGATGAAGTATATGAGGCACTGGGACCAAGGCTTAGGTTGAGACAATTGCTAAATATATTAGAGCTCATTTTCCTCTTTTGAAGCTAGTAACTCAAAGGTTATGCAACAGAGAACAGAACTTTAAAACAGTTGATTATAGCTAAAATTCATTCCAATCTGTCAGATAAGGCATATACCCAATAAGCTACACAATTATGTGAAGTAAACATAACTAGTTCATTGTTGTTGTTGGGCAGAGTGAAAGTAACAAAGACATGAGTCAAATAATGGAAACCAAACTATGCGGGTAAGTGAGGGAGACTGAAGGAAGATTTTGTTGTTGGTAGTGGTGGTAGTGGTTTTGGTTTTGGCTCTCGAGAGGTTTTGGTTATGTGCTCTCCTGGGTCTAGAGGGGCACAGAGCCTCTCTCCCTCCTCAGGGTCTTTCCAGACATCTGGCCTTTTTTCTGCCTGTGCTTGGTCTGAGAAGGGAGAAATTGGAAAACCATCAACATGGATGTCTTCATCTTAGCACAGGCTCGCCTCTACCCTTGCACCAGCCAGCTCTCCTGCTGGCCCTCTCTCCTTCCTCTAGCAGGTTGGTTCCCTCCCGAAGGCCTGTGCCTATCTGCTTTAGCACCCCAGGTACCCAGGGTCTGGAAAGAGTGTGAGAGTCCCCAAGTACCCAGTTCGCTGCTCAGAAATAACTCAGAAACTGTCCTCCGACAGTCCCTGTGCTGCATATGCCTCAGTGTCTATTTTTTCTCATGGGAGTCTGGATGACAGGGAAGAGTTTTGGAGAGAAAGAAGAGCTGACAGGCTTTAAGTTAAAAATCAGCACAACACAGCAAGCCAAGGAAAATTTGGTGGCACATTTTAGCTGCTAGTTTGGTAAGCAGGCTTTTAGCCAACAAAAATCAGTATCCCCCACAGTATTTGATTTCTAATAATTATAGTGCTGATCCAAAGAGCACAGTGCTGAAAGGACCCCAAACAGATAGTCTTTCTTCAGGAGCTGCATTTAGCGTATGTCCCTTGTCACACTTGAAGAAACATGGAATTTATCTGATTGCATCAGGAACAGGAAATCAACAGTCTAGTTGACAGGAAGGACTTACTTCTGATCCTCACAGACTGCTATGTCTATAAAAAGAGGCTAATTTAATCACCTGCAGATTCTGCCTACTTTACCATAAGTCACAAATAAGTGTCAGGCACCAAAACCTCAAAGGTTAAAGACAGAGGCTGTGCTGTTCTTTACCCTGGGGCCATCTCTTACTTCTCTTAACCTTAGTTTACTCACTGCTGATCTTTCAGGGATATGGTAGGACTCCAATAAGATTTTAACATGTGACAAAGCTCTCTGCTTATCCTATCTATAAATTTTTACATGTGTGAAAGTATGATGCTCATTGTTTCTCTCAGCCATCAAAAGAATCACAGTTCCTCTTTCTCTTCCAGTTCCATGCAAACACCAGCTGTTCATTTCAGAGCTAGATACAGGAAAATGTCATCTGCAATAAAAACAGAGTCCAAAACAGCAGAATGATAGGCTTTTTAACTTTTTAGACAAAAATATGGCTGTTCTAAACCACAACAATAAAAAACCCTTGATGTTAATTTTTCTTCTTTTAGTCCTTCATGGAATGGCCTTGGAAACATCCCTAACACAGACATCTACAAAAGTACCAATAATTACAAAAATGTAAGTGCCTTTGTGAGATATTGTTGAACTGCATGTGGGTTTGCTAGGTGTCACCTAGTTCTCTTTTAACCTGTTAGGTACAAGGTTGCCAAGAAGTCCTCTGTGGAGAAAGGTCATTACTCCACTGGGAGTGCCATGAGAACCCTTGACATAGTGGATTATGTGAATTTTGCCTATGTTAATTGAATGTCATTTTAATGTAAAAATCATCATAATAGGCAGATAGGTTATTTCTAAATGTTGAATCAAAATTTTATTTTTCTGCTATGTAATTCCTGTTGTTGTTAGGTGCCGTGGAGTCAGTATCCAACTCATAGAGACCCTATGTACAAAAGGTGAAACAGTATTGTTACTGCTTCTCTGCTATTCATAGGGTTTTCCCTTTTTTTCTGGTTTGCCGGATTCTTCTCCCAAGCCTAGAGCACCTGGTGTTCCCAGGCGGTCTCCCATCCAAGCACTAACCAGGCTTGACCCTGCTTAGCTTCCAAGATCTGATGAGATCAGATGCCACAGTGGTACACCTGTAGGCATATTGCCACCGTGGTACAGCTGCAGGCATACGTAACATTTGTTGTTGTTGTTGTTAGGTGCCATTGAGTGTGTCCTACTCATAGCGACACTTATAGGGTTATCAATGGCTGACTGTTTCAGGATTGCCTTGGGAGTGGATTGCCATGTCCTTCTCCCTTTTTTGTGGTGCTGGGAATAGAACTTGGGATCTCAGAAACCGCAGAGCAGAGCTCTACCAACTGAGCAAATCCCAGCCCATGTAATCCTTAGGCTCTATGAAATTGCCTGAAATCGCTACATGAGTGTCTTCATTTAATTCTAACAAGAGATTTTCAAGTTCTCTGTCACCAAGACCTTATTTGATATTTTCCTTTATCCTTGGAATTGGATGAAATAATATACGATACAAGAAATGAAAAACAAAGAAATTAAACACTCTGCCAATGGACTTGTTTGTCTGACAAATAAAATTGCTTAGTGACTACAAGGGAAACAAAGGTGAAAAAGCAGTGGAAATAAATTAAAAACTCTGCCTCAAATATAAATGTACACATATATGTAACATGTAATAAAAATAAATATATAAATATATGTTTTAATATGAACTCTAGATAGTTATAGTCTGATTTTACCTTAATATTCTGAAATTATTGGACACTGAACCTGGAATTCCAGTAACTGCTACTTAATTTATTTCCACAATCTTTCTGTCATGTTGACCCAAATTCCATCAAGACCTACAAGTGACTTTGGAGGATTTCTTGGCTTTGGGGCTGGGAACCTAGACTGAGTTTGGGAGTTCTAAATTCTCAGCTCTGTGTTGATGACACATTGCCCAATTCTCTTGGCCTCTCAGGACCTCGATTTTTTCATCTGAAGGGGCTAGATTAAAACTGCTATGATTCTTAAAGACTAGAAAAATCTATGATTTTATGATTCTGTGGATTCTACTTTTGGCATGGTCACTATGGTTCAGGGTACAAATTAGCAGAAGATGTCATAAGCCTCAGTTCCTGAGAACCCTTTGATTTCCTTGATTTTGCTTTGCTTTTTTTTTTTCCTACTTAAAGAATGTTAGCAAAATCAAGAGGAGAGGGGTCAGTGGTATGAAGGAGAGACAAATCATAAATTCTGTCCCTATTTTGAGCCTTAGTTTCTTTATCTGGAAACCAGAAGTTTGAATAATTTATCTCTCTCTCTCTCTCTCTCTCTCTCTCTCTCTCTCTTTCCTTGGAGGTTGAACTCAGGGCCTCGCACATACTTTGCAAGTGCTCTTCTACTGGGCTGTACCCCAGTCCATTTTTAATTTTTTATCTTCAGACAGGGTCTCACTAAGTTACACAGGCTGCCTCTGACCTCAAACCTGTGATCCTTCTGCCTCTGTCTCCCAAGAGGCTAGGATTATAGGTATGTGCCACCATGCCTGGTTTGAATAATTTCTCTCTAGGGCCCTCTAACTTGACTTTCTATGGAATTGTGGAAGTCTGAATTTTGGCAATCTCTTGCCCCTCAACTTGGGATGAAGCCCCTATTCCAACAGAATTGAGTACTGCTGCCCAGCTCCTGTAAGCAACTGAAACCCCACACTATAGCCAGAAATTTACTAGAATATTTGAGGCCTGTTTAACCTCAATTTTTGTTTTTAAATGCCAGATCGAAGAACCAGAAGGAGTGAAGATTCTTAGATTTTCTAGTCCTATTTTTTATGGCAACATCGATGGTTTTAAAAAATGTGTCAAGTCCACAGTAAGTATTTTATCCTTACAAATGTGATTTCTAGCTTACTTTGAAATTTCCTTCTTTTATTTTTTGGGCTCCACTTGGGAATAAGACCCTAGGCTTGGTTTCCTTTGTGTAGGGCATTAAGAATTATATCATAACACTTCTGTCCTCAAATAATTTACAGTTTGAGGATACTGAAGATTATAAACTACTGAGGACTTTAATCCATGTAGTAATTACGGTCAGACAAAAATGCTAGACATGACCTTAAGTTCCAAAAATGTAGTATAGACTGTGCATCTTCAGCTTCTTCTGGCGACGTGTTCCCCCAACAGGTGAGCACTGGCCAAGTGTGTTCAGGAAGAGGTGAGACACCTGCGGAGTCCTGACAAAGCTTCCTGAACTTTGGAGAAGATTAGGGTGCAGAAGCATAGGGCCCAGCAGGTGCCAGAGATACTTAGCCACTGCAGCAGCTGCCATTGCAGCAGCTGCCACTGCGGTGGGGAAAAGTGGCCTCAGTGGCCTGCTGGATCCCGACCCAGAGGCAGAAGGTCAGAGTTACAGAGGCTACATTAAGTGTCCTGTGGCAACAGATTACCTGCAGGGGCAGATTATGAGAATCCAGCTGCCTTTTGTGAAGGCAGACATTAAAAGATATATAATGATGCAAAACAATGCCATTGTTCTAAGTACTTTTATTTGGAAAAAGAGTTTCTTTCATAAAAATATGCATTTTTGCTAACATGCACTGGGTTTATTATGGTTATTTTAAATTAGCAAATAATTAAATGTTAAAAGCAATCCATAGAAAGGAGAAATACTTGTTAGACAAATCAGGTATAAAGAAGGCGATTATGCCAGGTATTTGGGAAATATGTGAGTTGAGAGGAAAAGGTGAGAACGATATATTGGGGGAAAGGTTGCCAGGTTGGAATAAAGAGTGAAAAGCACTAGTGGAATATTTAAGTAGGAAGTTCTGGTCTTGAATGCTCTACAACCTTTGGAACTTTGGAATTGGCCTCTTGATCTGTGTTTTTCTTAGTTCCAGGGAAAACTGGTTCAGAGGAATAACAAAGGGACTCTGTGACATCAAGGAAATTTAGAAAACACAGACTTAAAGCTAAAGAGCTGTTTTTGTTTTTTTTTTCCCGACCTTGGAGCCCATCCATCTCTCCTTCCTCCCTCCCTCCCTCCCTCCCTCCCTCCTTCCCTTCCTTCCTTCCTTCTTCCTTCCTTCCTTCCTTCCTTCCTTCCTTCCTTCCTTCCTTCTACTGGGGGGTTGAACCCAGGACCTTACACATAGTTTGCAAGCACTCTACTCCTGAGCTGGACCCCCCCACCCCCTTTTCTTTAATCTTGAGACAGGATCTCAGTAAATTATGCAAGCTGCCTCTTGGCCTCAAATTCACCATCCTTCTGCCTCAGCCTTCCAAGTTGCTGGGATTACAGTCATTTGCCAATGTGCCTAGCTATCTTGCAGCCTTTAATAGATCAGTCTTCCCTGAGTCTATGGTGGGGGTAGGGTTGCCTGCTACTGAAAAGAGATCTCCATCAGACCTAACACTTTCTTTTTTTGGCAGGATGGCTCAAGAAATAGTATCATTTAAGAAATAATGTTCATATAACTATTAATGAACACTAAGAATCAGACAGTTGAAGTAACTTGACATTTATTTCCAAAGGTTGGATTTGATGCCATTAGGGTATATAATAAGAGGCTGAAAGCATTGAGGAGAATACAGAAGCTCATCAAAAAAGGACAATTAAAGTCAACAAAGGTGAGGCAATACCTCTCTTTTGTCCCTTAAATTCTCTCCTTTCTCTGATGAAAACAGATGACCTAAATTAAATTTATCCCCATCAATATCTAGATGTGAACGAGAAGATGACATATGTATGCCAGAGAATGGCTGATCTGCTTTTACAGGCAAAAAAGGGAGGGTAGGGATAAAATGAAATCAGCAGAGCTATTGGAAACACAGAGCGTGATTTTTTTCATCATTTATAGCATCTACATTATTTTTTAAGCCTTGCTTTTACTGAAAGGAACAAAATAAGTATAAATTCAATGCCAGAAAATTACAATAGAAGGTAGTAAGTTTATAAAGTTTTCGAACTGTTAACTTTAACTCAGATTCTCCTGCCAATATATCTCTTGGCAAAGTTTCAGCCTTCCAGAAATGGAGAGTATCTTGGTTCCTCATTCTTCCATCTTTCTTCCTAGAGAATACCAATGTTTGGACTGAGATAAAATTCATTCCTTAAGAATTCATTCCCTTGATGTTTTTGCTTACCAAGGAATAGAGTGTGTATGACTTTTAAACAGTTTGAGATGAATGCCTGAAAGACATTTCAAGTCATTGGCAATTAAGTTGGCAATGTTTTCTTTGTTTAGAATGGCATCATAACTGATGCTGGTTCAACAAATAATGCTTTTGAGCCTGATGAAGATATTGAAGATCCAGAAGAACTTGATATCCCAACCAAGGAAATTGAGATTCAGGTGGATTGGAACTCTGAGCTCCCAGTCAAAGTGAATGTTCCCAAAGTGCCAATCCATAGCCTTGTGCTTGATTGTGGAGCTGTATCTTTCCTGGATGTTGTTGGAGTGAGATCACTGCGAATGGTAAGCTTCTGGTTTTTTGAGCTGTAGGTTTGTAGTTTTGCCAATACTAAAATGATGCTAGTAAAGTGAAGCAAAAGGGCAAATGCATGGGCTCTGTAATTTTTCCAGGTGAACATTTTTGCAATTGTGTGAAATTCTAAAGTGTAAGCTCTGGAGTCAGACTGCCTAAAATGAATCCTGGCTCCACATAAGCAAGTTGGTTAATCTGCAAATTGTTAAACTGTGCCTCAGTTTCTTCATTTGTAATATAGGGTTAATGATGGTATTTATTTCACAAGGTGTTATGAAGCTAACAGGTGTTAAATAAACAAATATAAGGAGTATAGGAGAGTATCTGACACATAGATGCTCCTCACCAAATATTAATACTTACTATGCTTTATTTTTCTGAGATTGTAAATGGAATATAAAAAGAAGGAAAAAACTCGAAAAAGTTTGTGTTAAGTTTTGCATTCCATTCATTATTCAGCAGCAGAATAAGGAACACCAGATACAAGTTAGGAATGGGTAAGCCAGGCATTAATAAAAGGCAAGAGCAGGCAGTGGGTCAGGCATCTATGAAGTCAGGAGAAGAGGTAAGGAGTGTGTAGGACGGAAACATTCATGACACCAGAATGCACAACACCTGTGCAAGCTCAGGCTCATTCATTCAATGCCTAATATGTGCTAATTACTCTACCAGGCTCAAGAGACCAGTGATGAAGTAGCCATGGTCCATACCCTTGTGACACTAAGCAGTCTAGAGGGGAAGGCAAACATTAAGTAATCTTATAATAACAACTCTATTAAGTGCTTTAAGGTAGACTTTAAATACAGTGTCACCTGAAGTGTCAAGTTTAGGTGAAGCTTTAGGTGGGTATCAGGAGGTTCATGTAGAAAGGTAAGCAAGCTAAATAACTGACAATCAGATGTAATGATGTGGAACAGACTCCTAGCTGAGCTTTGGCTTAACTAGAGGCTTTTTGACCACTTCTACAAGGGCAAACAATGATGCCACAGTATGCCAGGTAGGGAAGTGAAGTAAGTATACTTGGCAAAAGAATGTGAGAATATGCTGGAAAGCTCTGTTCTCTTAGCAGATCTGTTTATTAGCTCCTTTGAGAACATACTCTTGTTCTTTGTTCATTTCACTCTAAGCATTGATTCAAATCCACTGTAGATTGTTTATTGGCCATAGGGTTTAATAAATTACTTTTGGAGAGGGTCCTAACCTTTTCTATCTTTTCCTTTTTCTTCCTTCCTTCCTTTCTCTCTTTCTCTTTTCTTTCTTTCTTTTCTTTCTTTTTGCAGTACTGGGGGGTTGAACCCAGGGCCTCACACATACTTTGCAAGTACTCTACTACTGAGCTGCACCTCCAAATCCTTTACAAATTTTTTTTTTTTAAATCTTGAAACAAGATCTTGTAGGCTGCCTCTGGCCTCAAACTTGTTATCCTCCTGCCTCCACCTCCCAAGTTGCTGGGATTATAGGTGAGTGTGACCACACATGGCTGACAGTCCTAACATATTTAATGCCAGAGTATCTCCCACACTTACATAGCTGCTTTCAAATGTTATGACAATTATTATTGCGCATACGTCCAGTGTCTTGACTTTTTAAAATTAAACTTTTAATGATCACTGTAAATTCACATGTAGCTGTAAGAAATATCAGAGAACTCCTATGTACCTTTTCAGTTTCTCCCAATATTAACATCTTGTAAAACTATGGTACGAAATTACGGTCAGGGTACTCACACTGATTCAAAATAGGTCAGTCTTTATATTCTGAATCTGGTACTCACATCCATACCCATATCTCTTCCACTCAAGTGTAAACTCATGCTTTTTGTTCCAATCATCAGGGGATGTTTGGAAGCCTCTGTACCACCTCCTTTCCTTTCTTCCACAAACAGTTATTGAGCACATCTGTTCTACAGAATGCTGTTTTATTGAGCACTGGATATTGTACCCCCTCTTTTGGAGACAGAGTGTATGTAGCCCAGGCTGGCCTTGAACTCATGATCCTCCTGCATCAGCATCCCAAGTGCTGGGATTACAGGCATACACCACCATACCTGGTTTTCTATCTCTTGAGATATGATATTTTCATCTCTCTCCTTCATATATATATATATATATATATATATATATATATTCATCACTGTAGCTTGCAAACCTCTGTGGTTTTTCTAGTAACAAACTTTCCTGAAAATCTTAACCATAGAAATGTTAACATTTCTCTTGAGCAAGTATTGAATATGACTGAATTATGGGCATATAAAGTTATTCACTGAAATTTATATTCCTTTTTTATTTTTAGATTGTCAAAGAATTTCAAAGAATTGATGTAAATGTGTACTTTGCATTGCTTCAAGGTAAAGGCATATATATGTGCATAATGGTCTGTAAGACTTTCCCCTAAGCCCTTCCATCTACCTTGGAATGTAAGTGGATGGTGTCTGAAAACCTTATAAAAACACTATTTTATATTGTGATAAAGTATATATAAGAAAATTTGCCATTTTAATCAGTGTTAAGTGTATAATTAATCTAGTAGCATGTATTAGATTCACAGTGTCATACAATCATCACCAACTATGCATTTTCAAGAATTTTCATCACCACATGCAACTCTGGCAATTAAACAATAACTGAGGGCATTTTTGATCTGAAGAAGATACTAACTCCAGCTTGGGCCACAGAGGTGGTAATGTATAATAACCTACATTCTGACAGTGGTGCAGGATGGATGGAGCAAAATTGTTACAGGGAGGGGATGGCTGGAGATGACGTAGATCACTTAGGACACAAATCTCTGTCTATTTGTGGCAGAAATTGCTAGTATTTAGGCTGAGTTTTCTAGAAGCAGAGCCTAAGATTCTTGCAGGTGATTGGAAGAGAGAGGAAAGGGATAGGGCAGGAGAAGAAGCTGGTCAAACATGTGGTTTCAGAAGTTTAGCTCTGGATACTTGATTGCACAAGGAACTCCACAGCAGGAAGTACCATCAGAGGGTCATGCCATTGTGACCAAGGGCTCCTGTGTGCCTCCATTAAGGTGAGTCAGTGGATGCAGGCCACTATGTGTGTGGGGTAGGGGGTGTGTGGCCCCCAGGCCTCTTCAAGAACACAGCTCTTATTAGCTAAGGAAAATTCTCCAGAGAAAGGTGAAGCTGTGAACTGTTAGCAGCCAGGCTTACAGCAGCTGGGGTGCTGGTACATTGGCTTGGCAAAAGGCACATATTTGGGCATCTAGGCCATCTATAAGTAGTTGTGAGATAATCATTCTGTGTGCTACTGGAAAAGAAACTTGTCAGTTTAGAGCAGGGTCACATTTTAAATTCTTTTCTTTCCCCAGCACTGTGGGGTGAATCCAGGGTTTCCTGCATGCTAGACAACTGCTCCACCACTGATCCACACCCTATGCCCCTATTTTATTTTGAGACAGGGTCTTTCTGAGTGGTGTAGGCTGCCTTGGCCTCAAACTCATGGTCCTCCTGCCTCAGGCTCCCCAGTCACTGGGAATACAGGTGTGCATCATGTTTGTGAAATAAGAAAAAATATTAAAACAAGGAGGTACAAAAACAATATTGGTTGATTTTATGAAAATACCTTTACCTCGAGACTAACTAAACATATTTCTTTTGTAGATCATGTGATAGAAAAGATGGAGCAATGTGGTTTCTTTGATGATAACATCAGAAAGGACACATTCTTTTTGACTGTTCATGATGCCATACTCTATGTACAGAACCAGGTTAAATCCCGAGAGAGTCAAGATTCCCTTTTAGAAACGGTAAATATTTAACCTTTCAACATCTGTGTCTTTCCTAAATGGCAAAAATTATCTTTCTATAGAGGTCAAAAATTATACAATTTAAGTTTGAACCCAGCCTATCTGTTAGATTTTTAACCATCTGCATAACTTCTTGGAGCCTCAGTTTTTCATCAGTGAAATAGGAGTAAATCCATTTACATAGCAGGAAAGAGGTGAGGACTAAATAAAATGGTTTCTAGGAAAGTACCTGACAGTGCCTAGTACAAACATAGTAATTTTGCAACGTGTGAGTTTTACTGACAAAACTCAACGTTAGCTACAATGCCTTTTTAGGAGGTAGTACTACATCTTGGATTTCCTGAGATTTGTGTATATAAATACAGTGTAAGTTTCAACAATATGGAACTCCTTGAATTATAAATGTCTTAGGATTCATTAGGCCATAAGTGAGCTTTGGCAAAGATAAAAAAATTAAAGCCACAAATAAGCACAAGATTAATTTTCTTTTACAAAATAGAATATAATCTAATTTCCCTTAGGTCTTATTTTGTCAATTCTTCTGTCAAATACCCAGGGGAGGTGGGCATTCTGGTCTGATGCATCACCTGGGTTTACTGGTAGGCCTGAAACAAGAACCTCATTTTTCATGTGCCTTTTATAGTGGATTTGGGAAACAACAAATACCTACAAAAATATAATAATAATGATGATTCTAGGGACATAAAGTATAATAAATTGCTTCTCATTTTCCTAAAATTAGGACAAGTAGATCTTTATTGTAGATTGGAAATGGATGATTTAAAGTAAAATGAATTTAGAAAATGTTACATTATTCTTTTCAGCTTCTGTTAGTGGAGATTAGTGTTTCTGAGGAAAAGAGTAGCTAACAACAACAACAAAAATATTAAAGTGTTAATCTTATATACAAAAAAGGAAAAAGGTATAAAACTCACAATATTAAAAAGCTACATGTATGCTGCTCATCTTTGAAAACTCACAACCTTTTTTCTATCCAACTTAAAATTTTCTAACCTATAGGTAAAAACAAAGAAGGATCATGTATCTAAAAAAAGGCCCTATATTAAAAGTAAAACAAAACTAAGGTATCAAGTTCTTTCTCAACATGAAAAGAGTTTTGTTTTTTGTTGAGACCCATTCTGATCTAAAAGCTTAAGTCATGAATATCACAAAACCCACTAACCAAGAGTGTACCCACCATGTAAGTCTCAATCCTATTTGCAATCAGGGAGGCATTGTGAGTGAGTGGGATGGAGTTCTCCACCCCCTCCCCACCGACTATGTTAGCTGGAGTGTAGCAGAATGCTTGCATTATATACATCCTGGTTCACTAAAGAGTGGACTGAGAGATCAGGAACCTTGTACTTCTACGTCTCCTCAGGGTCTAGTACAAAGCCCTAGACATGGTACATATGTGGTAAATGAGGATTGACTTTGCCTGTGGTACTTTTTTTTAGGAAGGGTCACTTGTTAAGGATATCATAGATGCAGTGATACGAACCTCTTCTTGTCCTTCTTTTTTTACCATCATAAAGATTATCTCAGGACAGTCCCAACTTGTAGTTATACCTAATCTCTACTGTTCGCATTGTAGTATGACCACTTATACAGGCACTTAATCTATTTTCCACACTAACAGAGAAATAGGTTGTGAGATGAAAAATAGAAAAATAGCATTTCAAAATGTCATTTAGGCCTTGGTACACATTTGGACTTATTTTGGAAATGCCTTTCCTCATGCACAAGATAAAGCCAAGTTGTTGATCTCCTCTATGTATAAGATTAAATTACATACTATTCCTAAAAAGCAGAATTTCAAGAAGAGCCAATTTGGTCTACAGACATTGGTTTCCATCTCAAATTAATATCTATCTAGTTCAAGTTGGAACTATTTACTGTCTTCAGTCACAAGCCCTTCATTGTGTGATCAGTGCATGCTCAATGCTGCATTAAGCACTCTTAACTTCTTCTTGTTGTTGTTAGGTGCTGTCGAGTTAGGCCCAACTCATAGAGACTCTATGTACAACAGAATGAAACACTTCCTGACACTGTGCCATGCTTGGAAATATTGTCAGTGCTTCTCTGTTATTCATAGGATTTCAATGGCAGATTGTTTTGGTAGTGGATTGCCATGTCCTTCTCCCTAGCCTGCAGTATGTGGTATTCCCAGGCGGTCTCCTATCCAAGGACTAAGCAAGGTGACCTGCTTAGCTTCTGAGTTCAGTTGGGATCAGATGCTGGGCTGCTATGGCTGCAGACACTCTTAGCTTAGCCATTGAAAGAGAAGCACTCTTGTCTGCTCAATCATTTAGGCAGAGGAGGTGCTTTGTTAAGAGTCATACACTTCATAGCTTTGGGAAGAGAGCTGTAAAGGAGTTGAGACAATAGGGAACTATACCAGTTCATACTCGAATGTGGAAATGGTAGAGGGAAATTCTAAGGTGGGAAATACAAATGAACAAGAAAACTGAAGAGGATTTTGAAGTTTTTTTAGATTGCACATGAGAAGATGAAAACCATTAGCAAAGCTTCAAACCATTTTCAGTGGAGTATGGGGTGGATTGATGTCGTTATATTTCCAATAAATTCCGTGTGTTCTCTTTGTCAAGATCACCTTCATTCAAGACTGTAAAGATTCCCTTTACAGGGAAGCAGAGCTGACTGAGGAAGAACTTGATGTCCAGGATGAGGTATGATTATTATTTTCTTTTGAAGAAAATAATATGGATTAAATCTTGAATAAACCAAGTAATACAATATAGTGAATATGTTTGATTAAGAACTAGTCAGGGAAAATAATTACAAAAAATACTAAAAGGGTGGCTTCACTGGAAGGCAAAATGGAAAATAAGAGATCTCCCTTGAAGACATTACATACTCATTACATACTTGGGAACCTTTGTTCTCAAGCATGTGAGTTGTCAGTGATGGGGCAGCAGCCAACATACTGGTTCTGATTTTATATCTAGCCCAAATGCATACTTCCTTTCTAGAGACCTAAGGCCATGGGATAAAGAAAAGATGAACAGAGAGAATCTTTTTTTTTGTTGTTATTGTTTTTTTCTTTTTATTAGTATTTTAATTGTATATATTTATTAGATACAGAGTGATAATTCAGTTCATATATACAGTATGTAAATATTAAATCAGGGTTACTGATACTTCCATTTCCTTAAGTATTATACAACAAAAATTAAAAATTTTTATTAATGTAATGATAATTGTACATATTTATGTGGTATAGTATTTACTTTGCATAGTGTATAGTGAGATTCATTATGGGATTTTCATAGAATTGGATCCTATATTTTGCCCTTGTTCTCTCCCTCTTTACCCCTTTATGTTGCTCCCCCTTCTCCTTCCCACCTTTCCTATTGTCATTCCCCTCTCACTAATCCCCTCCCTGCTTATGATGAGTCCCACATTTATTTTCTGATCTTAGATATGTAAAATTGTGTGTGTGTTTTCTTTAAAGTAGCTCTAGCTCCTGTGTATGGTGAGAACATGTGGTATTTCATTTTTTGAGTCTGGGTTATTTCACTTAAAATGATGCTCTCCATTTGGTTCCATCCATTTTGCGCAAATGACATAATTTCATTTTTCTTTACTGCTGAATAATAGTCTATTGTGTGTATATACCACAAATTAGAAATCCAGTCCTCAGCAGAGGGTATTTCTAACTCAAGAATTTCATAAGCGTATATGAGGAATAGGAATCGTATGGCCTTTCTTCATCTGATGACTTTAAAAAGACACTTCATTCACTTGAGGCAGATTCTGTATGTTTCAGATCCTCTGTGGCATCAGACTATTCCTAGGAAACTTGACGAATTTATAGTATCTGAGTAAACTCTGTGACTCCACCCCTGAGTACAATGGGAACAACAAGGGAAGATGAATCTTAAAGTTTAAATATTTTTAAGAAATTAAGTAATGCAACATCTTAGCTCATTCAGAAACTGTTCCTACACCACACCTGATGCATATTCACTTCACTTTTGTGAGAACATTTCCAGACATGGGCAACTAGGGATTTCTCAAGGAGGTTACATGGATGTTGTAAAACATGACTTGTGCTTACAAAGCTGAATTTGACCTTTCTGTAATAACCATCTAATGAACTGAGATATATTTTCTACAGCAACAAAAACCTTCCCCCTGCTTCTTGGTTCTCCTCCAGGAACAACTCTTCCAATTCCTTCTACTGCTCCTTACAGACATGCAGCTTGTCAATGTTTCACTGGCCAAAAAGGGGACCCAAAATCCCACAGGTGGTCAGACCAATGTGGTGACTATGCTACCATGACCACCTTGACTTCATAAAGATATTTTTATTTACTGTATCTTAAAAATGTGTTTGCTTTCATGATAGTGACACCAAAATCTTGACCTCTATTGAACAGGGGCCAATTAAAGATGGGCATTTCCACACAATGATGTAGCTTGCCTTCCCATTTATATTTATGTAATTGTTTTTTGACCCAAATATACACATATATATTTCTGCTACATTGCATCCCATCAGTTCCAGTTTATTGACAGTTTTGTCTTTACTTACTGGCATGTTTACTCCCTGACCCAATCTGTGGCATAGGCAAATCTGATAAGCATGCCTTCTATGACATTTTCCATGTTCTGATAAAAATATTGAAAAAGATAACATTCAAACCCCTGCAGCAAAATCAGGCAGTAGGGATGACAGAGAATTTTACAGAGGAAAGACATTCCTAGAATGAAAACCAGAGGCCCTGCACCTTAGGCCACTAGCTTAATGAGCTGAGGACAGTCATTGTTGAGTCAAGAAGTCCTTCCAGCTTTAGTAACTTATGACTCTATGCATATGGAATGGACTTAATTTGAGTAAAAACTCATATATCAAAATTGGAACTTGAGAAGCTGCCACATTATGGGATATTTATTAATTGCCACATAAAAGGATCTATAGGTGATGAGGGGGTATAGCACTGTGGTTTCAAGGGCATGTGCCTTGAAACTAGACAGATCTAGGTCTCATTCTGCTGTTAACTGGCTATAGAGCCCAGGACAAATTACTTAGTCTGGTCTCCATTTTAGTAACTTCATGTAAAAATAATTTTTAAATACTAGCATTAAGTACTAACTAATTTAAGTAGTAACAATGCCAGAGTTGTGAAAGTTAGAAGACATGTGTGAAGTAATAAAAACAATGTCTTGTACATGGTAAGTGCTTAATTATGGTAATTATTGTTGTATTAATTGTAATTGTATTAATTATCCAATTAAAGTATGATGAAGGTCAAAATTAAGTCTTTGCCTTATTTTTATTTTGATGATATATGAGGTATGATTTTAAAACTATGGTACATGTTTTAACCTCTAAAAATTATAATGGTAAAAGACACATTGCCATTAACCCCCTTCAAAATATTCCCCAAGTTTTTAACACACTTATCCCATCATTCTCTTCACTTTTTTTTTTTTTTTTTGAGTCAGGGTCTCACTTAGTTGCACAGGCTGCCTCTGGCCTTGAACGCACAGTCCTCCTGCTTCTGCCTCCTAAATTGCAGTGATTACAGGCAAGTGCCACTGCATCCCTCTGTCCTTGTCACTTTGTGAAGCAGTGCTGTGAGACTTTTTTTGTAAGTGTCTTTAGTTTCATCCTCTATTATGACAACACTGGGACACACATCACTTCTGGTATGGCAATTTATGTCAAACAAAAACACTGCAGTGTGTCCTCATCCACCTTATTATACACCAGATCTGATGCTGTGCAACTTCTAGCTTGTCCCTAAAGTCAAAATGACCATGAAATGTAAACACTTTGAATAAATTCAGGATATTGAGGCAGCCATGACAGTACAACTAAAGATACTCACTAAAAAGGGCTTCCAGAATTGCTTTAGAAAGTGGCAGGAACAATGGGATAAATGTGTTTGAAGCCAGGGGGAATATTCTGAGGGGGATGATTGGCAATGTATCTTTTACTGTAATACATTAAAAAATATTTCTTTGTAGTACTGAGGGATTGAACCCAGGGCACTTCACCATTGAGCTACACCCCCAGTCCCTATTTTATTTTTTATTTAGAGACCAAGTCTTGCTAAGTTGCACAGGCTGCCTCTCGCCTCAAACTTGTGATCCTTCTGTCTCAGCCTCCCGAGTTGCTGGGATTACACGTGTGCACTACAGTGCCTGGCTTCTGTAATACATTAAAAAAAAGATTTAAAATTCACCATATTTTTAAATCATACTTTGTATATTTGAGGAAAAGTAAGCAACCAATATTTTAAAAAACATTTGTAAAAAGATAATGTAGACTTAAGGAGAATTCAGTTGTGACAACATTTTATTTCCCCTTTGCTTCCATAGGCAATGCGTAGACTTGCTTCCTGAAATTGGGCTCAGAAGGTCGCTGTAAGCACTGCAAGACGGAATTTACCCATCAGTGTCATTTTCTGTAAACATTTTCTTCATTGACTGTTTCTTCAGACTTAAACATTATTTTTATTACACTTTAAAAATCTTTGGCTTTTTTTGATCTCTGAGCTATTAAACAAGATGTTTCTGTGCTTTATTTGTAAAATAAACAGCTTATCTCTAAAATGTACAAAACGCTGAGGAGAATTATCCAGGTGAATTAGGATGTCCAGGATCTACTGATGTTATAATATGCTGCTGATTCCTCATGTTGGATTTGCTAACAATGGGTACTGATCTATCTCTGTTTAGTTGGAATGAGTGTTAACTCAACAGCCTTTGTGGGCAGGTAAGCCAGGAAGGACTATTCATAAAGATCAGTTCCTGACTGATCTTGATACCCATGAGCTACACTGATCAAAGAGTAAGGTCACATTCAGTAAATGGTGAAATACAATTGTTGCTGCACTTATCAAGGAAAGCCTTAAAAGTCACCTTGGTAAATAAATCTGAGTTTTTAAAATGCAAGTTTGGTTAGTACTTAATGATGAAATTTTGTTAGGTGAACAGATAGGCAACCAGAATTCAGGATCTCTTTGATTCACTTAAAAGGTACAAAAATGGGTTGATATATTTAAAAAATATTGATGCAGAGAAGTAAAGTGATAAGGAGATTTTCATAGTTTATAGAAATAATTTTTCAATATGATAAAAATCATGTATTACAATTAAAAGGATATATGGAAGGTAAAAAAGTATACATATTTTAAGAAAGGAAAATCTCTATTAATTATAATCATATATACTGATGAATACAAGAAAAGATGAATACAAGTTACACTTGATTTCTGCAATAATAAGAGGTGCTCAAAGGTGGTACAATAGCAAAAGAAACGAGATTTGTTGCTGTGAGGCCTCAAGGATCTTCCCTAGTGCACATTACGTGGTACCATGCATCTCAAACTTACTGTCAATGTGTTCACTTGTTAGGCATGTTGGAGGTTCTGTTGTGTATACATGCCTCCATTGTCATTATACTTCCACAATGTTCTCGAATTTCAAATATCACTTCAAAAATGGTCTTGCACTCCTTGAACAACTGTGCTTCCCTCATTTTTTGACTGTTCTGCCTGTCACATGGTGGTGCTATCATTCATTTGATTAATGTCATCTTTTGAGGGAACATCATACTACACCTTGCTACTGTAATTCAACTTCAAAAAGTAATACATAGATAATATCTCTTGAAATGTGTGTACTTTTTTTGGCACCCCAGTATATAACAGGCTATCTCTAACTTTAAATACATTTATAATTTATCTTTGTTGTTGTTAGGTGCCATCAAGTCGGGTCTGACTTATAGCAAACCTATGTACAACAGAACGACTCCTTGATTCTGTGCCAGGCACATGATCCTTTTTATATTTAAGCCCATTGTTGCAGCCACTGTGTCAATCCATCTAGTTGAGGATCTTCATTTTTTTCATTGACCTGCTATTCTCCCAAACATGTTGTCCTTCTCCAGGGATTGATCCCTCCTGACAACACGTCCAAAATATATAAGACCCAGTCTAGCCATCCTTGTTTCCAAGGAGCACTCTGGTTGCACTTCTTCTAGGATGGATCTGTTGGTTCTTTAATTTATCTTAAGTCTATAGAAATGATCATTGTGTGGAGGTATATATAGGTCTGGTCTACTTAAGACCTAACATGAAAGGTAAGTGTGGTTGTTGTTGTTGTTAGGTGCTGTCTAGTTGAGTCCGACTCAGTGACCCTATGTGCAGCAGATGGAAACACTTCCTGATTCTGTGCTAGGAACACAATCTTAGTTATGTTTAAGCCCATTGTTGCAGACACTGTGTCAATCCATCTGGTGGAGGGTTTTCATTCATTTTTTCATTTCATTTTCATTTCATTCATTTTTTTTTTTTCATTCGTTGACCTGCCACTCTCCCAAACATGATGTCTTTCTCCAGGGATTAATCTCTCCTGGCTACATGTCTGAAATATGTAAGACTCAGTCTGGCCATTCTTGCTTCCAAGGAGCACTCTGGTTTCACTTCTAGGACAGATCTGTTGGTTCTTTTGGCAGTCCATGGTATATTCAATAGACATCTCCAGCACCATAATTCAAAAGCATCAATTCTTTTCCTGTCACCCTTGTTCAATGTCCAGCTTTCACAACCATATGATGCAACTGAAAATACTATCTAACACTTGGGAGGCTAAGGATGGAGAATTGCAAATTAAAGGCCAGCCTTGGCTATTATAGTTAGACCCAGTCTCAAAAACAAACAAACAAAAAGCCTAAAAAAAAACATAAAAATGACTATTTTGGGTAAAAATCATTGGGATATAAAACCAAGATGATGAAAATGAGCTTATATTTTTCTCTATTTAGCAGTATGCAACCTTTAACTGAATTGTGACTGCATTTTAAAAATCATGAAAACTAAATTATCTACAGTAGTTTAAAATGAGTTTTTAAAGACAAAGCATTCTAAATGAACTCAATATGGAAATGAAAAAAAAACTGGTTGGAATATAAATATTGGAAATGTATATTTTTTAAAAAATACATATTTTAAGCCAGAAAATTTTACATCTTTTATTTTTACTTAATCTTTTCTAATTGTCCATTGCTTCTAGTATTGTGTGTAATATATAGGCTTTTGTCTTATGTACTAATTGTATATATTTTATACTGGAGTGAAATTGTACTTCATTTCTAGAAAAAAGTAAGTACTCAGGTCCTCAGTTGGGACAACGTGTTGCTTGATTGATAATTATATTTCCCTTTGGCATGTTGTTGCTGTTGTTAGGTGCTGTGGACTTGGTTGTGACTCATAGCGACACTATGTACCACAGAACAAAACACTTCTTGACACTGAGCCATGCCTGGCACTGTCAGGGCTTCTTTGCTGTTCATAGGGTTTTCAATGGCTGATTGTTTTGGCATTGCTTTGGGAGTGGATTGCCATGTCCTTCTCCAGTTTTTGCAGTGCTGGGGATTGAACCCAGAGCCTCAGAGAGCACAGCATAACACTCTATCAATTGAGCTAAACCCCAGCCCATCCCTTTGGCATAGATGTGTGAAATCCCCAATGTGCTTGGATATACAAAGGTACAGCATCTTATCTTTAGTTTCTTCTTAAACACAATCAGAAACCATATGACCACTTCTGAAGGAAGATGATCAGAGACCATATTAACTTAGTTGATCCTGAATTCTGGTTATATCTGCTCACAGTATAGCCAGAATAACAATCCTGTCTTGTTTTCACAGTGATACCTGCTTATAATGGCAACAAATTATATCTCTAAATAGTGAATGTAATAGTCTTATAGAAAATGGATGAATACCTGTGTTCAATACAGGAAATATGCACTGCTCTTTTTTTTTGTGTGTGTGGTACTGGGACTGTTGAACCCATGGTCTCACATATGCTTTGTCTCTACTACTGAGCTGCACCCCCAGCCCATGTAAAAATGTTTTTGTTGTTATTTTGAGTTAGGGTTTCGCTAAGTTATACAGGCTGCCTTTAGCCTTGAACTTGCAATCCTCCTGCCTCTGCCTCCCAATTTACTGGGATTACAGGCATGCACCACCCACCCAGTGCACTGCTCATTTTTTTGGAGGAAATACCAAAGTTCCATTTTGTAGTAAGGCTAGAGTTTTATAAAGTCTTGGGTCCATTTGAGGCTATAGAAAAACCACAGACTGACTTGTTTTACAAGCACACTCTAGAAATAATGTCTTTCCTATATATTTTGTGGGGCTGGGATTTAGCTTAGTTGGTAGAGCGCTGTGCTGCAGTCTTTGAGGTCCTGAGTTCAATTCCCAGCAATGCAAAAATGGGAGAAGGGCCTGGCAATCCACTCCCAAGGCAATCCCGAAACAGTCAGCCATTGAAAACCCTATGAGGGTCTCTATGAGTTGGATACCGACTCAATGGCACCTAACAACAACAACATATATTTTGTGACTAGGAAGCATACTTTTAATTCTATGGAAATTTAATTCAAAATTAAAGCTGTCTTTTGCTATATTCTTAACCTTTGATTCTAGTATTATATATGTAATTCATTAGCAAGTAAAAATAATCAAACCATGTAAATTTGGAAATATTTACATGTTATTTAATAAACGTAAAGTTGCTGTCTTGTTTCATTTTGGTATTTTGTTTGTTGAGACAGTGTCTTGCTAGGTAGTTCAGAATGGCCTAGAACTCATGATCCTCCTGCTTCAGCCTCTCTTGTGCTGGTATTACAAGTGTGTCCCACCATGCTTGGCTCTAAAGTTGCTTTTTATATTACTCAAATGTGTCCTTTCTGAGAAAAACTATTAAATATAACAAAATATCCAAAAATATTCCAAGTTTGCCATTAATTTTATTAGTCTATCATTTTTTAAATTTAATTTTTGTTTTGAGACAAGGTCTCACTGTGTAGCCCAGGCTGGCCTCAACCTCTCGATGTAGAATAGGCTGGCCTTGAACTCACATTGATCTTCCTGCCTCAGTCTCAAGAATGCTGGAATAACAGGTGTGCACTACCATGCTCAGATTAATTTTCAATGTATTTTTATAGTTCCAAATAGAATTTGTGTGTATGTAATTTTTTCAGGTAGATTTATCAATGTAATAAACAATGTTACTCATAAATCTCTCAGTTAACTTTTCTTGTGACTGGGCCTCACTGGGTAGCCTCGGCTGGCCTGGAACTTGCGTCAGTCTGCCTATCTCTGCCTTCTGGAGTGCTGGGATTATAGGCATGCACCACCATACCTGGATCTCAGTTAACTCTTATAATTCTTATTCAAATATTTCCTGCTTCTTTGTACAGTGGTTTTTATTATTTTAAGCAAACTTTTCATTCTACTGCAACATACATATAAAAAGCATACAAATTATAATGTACTACTTTGAAGAATTTTCATAAAACAAACATACCAGTTAGCCCATACCCAGATCAACATGCAGAACATAGCCATCATCCACTAGCCCTCCCTTATTACCTACTAGTAATTGCCTTAGTAATTTTTGAGATGGCTTCTCGTTATGTAGCCCAGGTTGGCCTCAAAATCATGATCCTCCTGCCTCAGCTTCCTGAGTGCTGAGATTAAGGCATGTGCTACCATGTCTGCTAAAACCCATTTTTTTCTTTTTGAACTACAATAAATGGAATAAAAGATTATTTCTTTTTTCTTTCTTTTTTGTGTTTGTCTTATTTCAATGTTGTAACTGTGAGATTCATCCATGTTATTGCATTTAGCAATCATTCATTTAGTCTTCCTGCTGTATAGGTAGCCCACTGTCTAAATGCTTATTTATTCATCTTAGCTATTTTTTTTTATTTTTATTTTTTTACAGTTGTAGGCTTTCATAAATTGTGCTTCTTTGAATAGTTTTCTGAGGTATCCTTCCATGTTCCAGAAATACTGGAGGGGATCCTCTACTGAAGACTTAGACCCAGGAGAGTCAATAAAATTGGGGTTATTCCCCATCTACATCAACCAAGCTACATGAAGAAAGTTTGGTTTTAGTAAGCCTAGGAAGTATTTATCATATGAACAATATAATAAACAACTGAACATAAGGCACATGAACTCTAATTTAATTTCATGAACAAGAGAGCCACATAATGACAAATGGTTAGAAAGAATGGGTGAAAGAGAAAAATAGAAAGGGGAAGGTAAAAGGAAGATCAGAGGAGTAAGAGAGTGTGAAAAAAAGTGAGAGAATGATTGTTGGAGAAAATGGCACTAGGGAAGGAGAGAAGTAAGAAAGAGAGAATTAATGAAAGACAACAAAGAAAGGCTAAAATAAAAAGTGGAAGGGAGAAGAGAGATCAGGAAGTAGTAGAAAGGAATAGTTGGGTAGAGAATTAGGTAGTGGGAAAAGAAAATTCAAATAGAGGATTGACACAAGCATATCCTTTAAGATCTCAGAGAAGTGAGCAACACCCCTACTCTTACTACCTGCCACACCATCTCATTTTGTTTTGTTTTGCTTTGTTTCTGTAGTACTAGAGGTAGAACCCAGGGCCTAGTGCATGCCAGGCTAGTGCTTTATCACTGAGATGCCCCCCAAACCCCTTTTTATATTTGAGACAGTGTCTTGCTAAGTTGTGCAGGCTACCTGTGGCCTCAAACTCACCATCTTCCTGCCTCAGCCTTCTGAATTGCTGGGATTCCATCTCCTGAGTTCTTAATCCTCCTTACCTAACTCTATGCTCTCTACTCATAATAAGTATCATCTTTTATTATGCTCTGTAATTCACTTACACTGTTTATTTTTCCTTCCTCCCTTCTCCCCTATGCTAAAATATATGTTCCACTATGGCAGGGTTTATTTTGTTTTGTTTCTGGACAGATTTCAAATACTTAGAAAAGTGAGGAGTACTAGATACACATTAGGTACTCAATAAATACTGCTGGATGACTGAGTTAAGTTGCAGGTAGTGATGATGAAGAAGGCCATCATGGTTTGAGAATGGCAGTCTTCAAAGTACATACTATATTCAGTGTTTTCTGAGCTGGAGTAGGCTGCTAAGGCCTACCTCAACAACTCACCTGCTTGCATCCCTGCTTACCTACTGGTCTCCAGAAAAATGGCTGAGAATTTACTTGAATGCTAACAAACAGCAACCCATTTGGGGAGTTGAAGGCCCTCTTACCCATTTTGTACCCATTTTGAATATGTTGGCCAAGGTAGCCAAATTCATCCTTTTCTTCAGGAACATCTTTGGGCCTGGACATAGAGGTACTGTTTTTGCAAATCTTCTTGCTTCAAGACAATTCCCAATGCCTTACTTTAGATCCAGTGCTCCATTACTGTGAACTGTCTCCCCTTCATTTAAAGAGATAATTATAAAGTCATAAGAATTTGCAAAGAAATGTATGGAAAGAATCCCACCTACGCTTCACCCAGTCTCTCTCAATGTGAACATCTTGCATAACTAGAGTACAATATAAAATCCAGGAAATTAATATTGGTATGAACCACAGAGCTTATTCACATTTTACCAGTTATACGTGTACTCATCTGTGTGGGCATGTATAGCATCCTATAAACACTGCCACAACCAAGAAGCTTAAGTATATCATCAACATAATATTCCTTCTGAGGGTCCTTTTCACAAAACACTCCAAGTACAAACATCGACCCACCAGCCTCATCATATCACCCTCAGACTTATGCTGAACAAAGACATTTTGAATCGGAGGAGCATTTCTAATATTAAACTTCCTATGGCCAAAGGAAGTTCAATATCTTCTAGTCTACTGTAGAATTTGTTTGCAATGACTTCTTGTAAGCCTCCAAGGAGAAAATAATCTTTCTCTACAACTTCATTTGCATCCACCAAACCAACCACCACCACCACCACCACCACCACCACCAACAACAACAACAACAACAACAACGGACTAAGACTGTACATCCTGCTATATCCCGGTGCAGAAACTATCTGGTGAACAGGAGAAGTCTGGACCATTAGGAGACTCTTGTGAGCCCGTGACCTTTCTCTAGCAGGCTCCCAATTAAGTGGGTGAGGGAAGGAAGTGGTAAGAAATTAGGTTGGGAGGTGGACTGGGGCCAGATAATGAGGGGCCTTGTATACTACATTAAAGAGCTTGGATTTTATCCTCTAGTTTGGTAAGAGATAAAGGCAGAAATGGCTGGGTTACATTACCTGGTTAATCCAATCAGCTGATCTGGGTACCTAGAAACAAATTCAGAAGGTGAAATTAAAGATGAATAAGGCTTTTGTTTTTTAGTTTCCAAGGAGAGAGTAAGAGATGAAAGGAGACATATTAGCTCTTGTGATTTAGAAATAAAAGGTTTGTTCCATGGATGTGATTATTTCCATAGTTTATCCTTTCAGGATAATTTTAGTATTATATTATATATAATTATATGAGGCCTTTTATGATCAGGAACAGAAATCTGTGCTATTTTAAAATGTATAAGGCAGAAGTAGAGACTGATTTGAGATGGTGGAGTTAATATTTCTTTATAAATATGTGGTTGCTGTTTCTACGTGAGAGCTTGGATTTTACTGTCATTTTCTGGTTTTACTTGCTTGTAAAAAAGGAACATCCAGTCCCTAAAACAAAGGAAGAAGTGATTGCTTAATATTTCTGTTTAAACCAGTTATTAAATGTCTGTGGCAAAATAACAAGCTTTGGCAAATGAGGGCTCTGTGCTTGCTGCTACTTCCTCCCAAAGAATTAAAGGTCTTGAAACTTTGAGAGTGATGCTCTACTTTTTTTCTCCTTAGCCTCTCTCCTATAGTAGGCAGCTGGCCTATCCAGAGATGCAGTCAGTCACCCAAGTGTGGAAACTTGAAATAAAAATCTGTGCTCTAGGGAGGAAAAACATGAAGGCTAAATTTGCCTGCTTAAGTGGTTAAGGCTACTTTCTCTGCTTCATCTGTTTCCCTCCAACTCCACCCCCAGGACACTAGCTTTTCCATCAGTTCCTCATTGCTTCATTCATCAAATGTTTACTGTGTACCTATTTTATAATAGGCACAGAACTAGGGGCTGGGTATCCAGTAAGTGGTAAACAAAACAGACACACTCTGTTCTCATGAAACATAGTTTAATATGGAAAATGATCAATAAAGAAGAAAACATACCAATAAATATTCAGCCATTTCCCTGTATCCACAGAGGACTGGTTCCAGGACATCTGCAGATATCAAAATCCACACATGCTCAAGTCCATTATATAAAATGGCATAATATTTGCATATAACCTACACACATCCATCCTCCTGTATACTTTAAAATCATCTCTATGTTAATTACAATACCTAATAAAATGTACATGCTATGTAAACAGTTGTATTGTTTAGGGAATAATGACAAGAAAATGTTGATATAGGTTCAAACATTTAAAACTTTATAGGGTACAGTGTGATATTTCAATACATGTAAACAGTATGTAAAAATCAGGTCAAGGTAACTGGCATATCCATCACTTCAAACATTTATCAGTTTTTTGTGTTGGGAACATCTGAATTCCTACTACCTATTTTGAAGTAGCCTGCAGTCTTAGCCCTGTGGCATCCGATCCCGTCAGATCTCAGAAGCTAAGCAGGGTCAAGCCTGGTTGGTATTTGGATGGGAGACCACTTGGGAACACCAGGTGCTGTAGGCTTGGGAGAAGGACCTGGCAACCCACTCCCAAAACTCAATCTGCCATTGAAAATGCTATGAACAGCAGAGAAGCACTGACAGCAGTGTTTTGACTACGTAGTGTCACTGTGAGTTGGATATCGAATGGATGGCACCTAACAACAACAACATTTTGAAGTATGCCTGCAGCCCTACCACTGTGGCATCTGATCCCATCAGATCTCGGAAGCCAAGCAACGTCGGGTCTGGTCAGTACTTGAATGGGAGACAGCCTGGGAACACCAGGTGCTGTAGGCTTGGGAGATGGACCGGGCAACCTACTCCCCCACCAAAACACAATCAGCCATTGAAAACCCTATGAATAGCAGAGAGGCACTGATGATAGTGTTTCGCCTGTTGTATGTAGGGTTGCTATGAGTCGTATACTGATTCGAAGGCACCTAACAATAATATTTTGAAAAACACAATGAATTGTCAAACACAGTAACCCTACTGTACTATATATATTTTTTCAAATATTTTCCATCTGTGGTTGGTTGAATCTGTGGACACAGAACCCATGGATATGGCAGGCTGACTGTGAATGACTATTTGTAGTGGAAGCTTTGAAGGTGACACATGGGGGCAATGATAGAGACACAAGGGTTGGGGGACTACACACACTCTCACAGTAGATCAGGAGTACACTCAGAGTAGATGAGAAGTTTTTTAAGCAGAGGGAACAGTCTAGGTTCTTGAATCAGGAAAAACTCAGCTGGGAGGGGTGTTGCCCAGGAACTGAAAGATCAGTAAGACTTGAGTGTAGTCGGAGAAAGGGAAAGTAAGGAGGCTGCCAAAGAGGGGTCTCAACAGCTGTTAAGTGTGAAATGGGAAGGCACTGAAAGGCTTTAAGCTCGGAAAAATATGGTCAGATTTGCATTTTTAAAAAGACTATTCCAAGAGAAATGCAGACTTGTTCCATTTCAATGTGTAGAGCATATCTCCCCAAAGATATGGAGGGACCAGTCATTTCATTTGCCTAAAAGAAACTGGGTGGCTGCGCAACAAGGACAGAATTTCTATGGCAGTCTTTTTATTATCTTCTGATTCTGTAAGATGAGAAGGCATAGATACTCCAAGACTGTGTGCAGGAATGGGAAGAAGGATGTCTCAGATGTCCAGGATGAATCTGAGACATACTTAAAGGAAAATTTAGTGATCAGACTGAAAAGAGGGGAAAAGGGAAGAATTAAAACTAATCCTTCCTTGTTTGGGGATTCTGGATTGAACAATTAATTGCATGATGATGATAATTACTGAAATTAGAGAGAATTGAAGAAGAGTGACAACTTGAGGCATTGGCAGCTCCAGATTTCTGTTTAGGGAGGCTTATGAGTGAATTAGGAGTTGAAAGAGATTTGTGTTTTTTTTTAAATTTTTTTGGTACTGGGGGGCTGACCCTGGAGGCTTGTGCATGTTTTGTAAGCACTCCACCACTGAGTTACACCCCTAGCCCATTTTTTCCTTAATTTTAAAAGTTGAGACAGGGTCTCACTAAGTTATGCAAGCTGCCTCTGGCCTTGAACCTGTAATTATCCTGCCTCTGCCTCCCCAGTTGCTGGGATTCCACGTGTGCACCACCATGGCTGGCTTTTTTTTTTTTTTTTTTTGGCAGCACTTGGGGGTTGAGTCCAGGGCCTTGCATATACTTTGCAAGTACTCTATGTTTGAGATGCTCCCCCAGCCCATTAAAAAAAATGTTTTTCCACCTCCTGAGTCACTGGGATTACAGGTGTGTGCCACCATGCCTGGCAAGAGTTTTTTCTTAAATATACACTTGCATATCATTTATATCAGTTAGGGTAGGTTTCACTATACTGCAGTAACCTAAAACAAATACATATCTGCACACACATATCTCAGAACTAAAAATAAAACAACAGCAACAGAAAAAAAAATCTCAGTGACTTACATAACAAAGGGTTTTTGTTTTGTTTTGTTTTGTTTCATTTTTGCTCAAAACAAAAGGCTCAAAGTTTGCTGCAGGTCCAAGTGACTCTTCAGGCAATTTTCCTCCATGTGATGGTTCAGCATTCTAGGCTTTTTTGTTCTTTGTTGTTGTTGTTGTTAGGTGCCATCGAGTCAGTATCCGACTCACAGCAACCCTGCATACAACAGGCGAAACACTATTGTCAGTGCTTCTCTGCTGTTCATAGGGTTTTAATGGCAGATTGATTTTTGGGAGTGGGTTGCCGGATCCTTCTCCCAAGCCTACAGCACCTGGTGTTCCCAGGCGGTCGCCCATCCAAGTACTAACCAGGCCTGACCCTGCTTAGCTTCCAAGATCTGATGGGATCAGATGCCACAGGGCTATGGCTACAGGCGATTTGTTCTTAGACATGTAAGTTTCAACATATGATCAGCTTGGGACAAAAGAAGGCAAGGTGGGGGGAAAAGAAAGCAAACATCTTTAAATAGTTCTGCCAGAAGCAACACGTAACATTCATTCACTTTCAGTAGCCAAAGTAAAGGAGGTGGATAAATACAATCCTTTCAAAGGTTTAGGAAGGGAAGGAGAACTAAAAGTATTGCTAAGCACAAATAATGTTTACCATAATACTTTATTGATGTATCAAAGAACAGGGCAGAGGTTATAAAGAGAGGTGGCAACCAGGCCATCCCTAAGTACCCCCACTGTTCAGTGTTTCGTTGTGTATGTGTGCAGCCAAGAATCCCAGTTTTCAAGACACTGAATTCAAGATGCCTTTACCCAAGTGGAGGTGTCAAGCAACTAGATCAAAAGGTCAGAAGACAGATAAGGGCTGGAGATATAAGTTCACAAGAATGGATAGGTAAGTATGAAGTCTAGTAGTATAGGCTGATGTGGTTAGAGGTAAGACTGCTGACAGAAAATGTTTAGGGGATAATTGCAAGATAGTTGTGGACAGACCCCTGCAGATAAGCAAAATTAAAAGGTAGTCTGGAAAGGAGACTGAGAAAGAACAATCAGATGGAGTGACAGAATCAAGAATGACATTAGCTGGGTGTGGTGGCACATACTTGTAATCTCAGCATTAAGAGTCTAAAGCAGGAGAATCACAAGTTCCAGGTCAGCCTGGACTGCAAAGTAAGACTCTATCTCAAAACACACACACACACACACACACACACACATTCTCCCTCCCTCTCCCCCCCCCCCCCCCCCCCCCCCCCCCCCCCCTCTCTCTCTCTCCCCGCCATTATTAGCAATTCACTCTGGAAGCAATCCGGAAAACAATCAACCATTTAAAACCCTATGAGGGTCCCAGTGAGTCAGACCCACCTCGAAGTCACCTAACAACAACAAAGGTAAAATAACTTTAACAGGTATGTGTTTCAGCTCTTATCAAAATAAATCCCTCCACTTGAGCAGGGGATCGCCTCCTCTGTCTCTCAATTCTTCTTTCTTTTCAGAATCATATCTGTTAGCACTTAAAATACGCTCTAGTGACATCTCTAATTTTATAAAACATGGCTCATTTCCTTTGTTTCTAACCACCATCACATCACAAATCTCTAGGTATATGGATATGTGTCCAGTTCTCCCAACATTCCATGTTCTTCAATACCTCTGCACTTGACCCTTCCCCTTGCCTAGTTTTTCCCCTTGGGTTTTACAAAGGCGATTTTGTTCTCCTCTTTCAGATCTCATGGGAGAAGGGCCTGGCAATCCATTCCCAAGGCAATCCTGAAACAGCCATTGAAAACCCTATGAGGGTCGCTATGAGTCGGACTCGACTCGACGGCACCTAAAAACAACAACAACAACTTTCAGATCTCAGCTTAAATATCATCTTCCCAAAGAGGTATTCTTTGACCATATTAGATAAAACATTTCTCCATCCCTGTGCCATGGATGCTTTGTCTCATACTACCCTGCTCTATTTTCTTCAGAGCATTTAGAGTTGTTTGAAATTATTGTTTGTTTATATGCAAACTGTCAGTTTTGCTCTGCTAGGGAGCAAGCTCCAAGAGGATATAAGGAAAGCTTAGTTGGGAGCAGAGGATGAAGGTTGGGAAACATAAGGAGTAGTCATTTCTTTTCCAAGTGTTAACTTTCACAGCAACTCTGAGATGATGTGGTGGTAGGAGAGTTATTAACACAATGACAGTAATGTTTGAGTAAGAAGTCTGAGATTTGGATTATGACACAGAATAGTCAAAAGGTAGTGCTTTTGTAAATGCACCAATATATGGGGCTCACTATCCCCTCTTGTCCTGGTCCCAGCCCAGAGACCTCTAGTGTCACAAACTGGCTACAGCCTTGGGGCAGCACTTCATCAACTTAGCACTTTACAGTGCCTAGAACAGTATCAAACACACAGTAAATTCTCAAAAATTACTGAATAAATGAACAACTGACTAAAGGAATAAAAGTCTGTGAGGATGGTTGTGATGAATCTCAGGTTTTCAACAGGGTCTTTTTCCAATTCACATCTTACTACAACAAAAGGTAGAAGAACAGATTTCTGCAAAACAAAAGCCCTAGTTGTTTGTCCCACCAAACTCAGATGCAGAATAGGAGTTTTTTCTCAAAGTTTGCTGTCTCCTTGCATCAGAATCTCGTGGAGTCTAGGAATCACAAACTAGAACATGTTTGACTTGTAAGATATGCTTTAGATAATTATTATGGATTAAGTGCTTAGTTTGGGGGCTATGGTATATTTATAGCTACACACACACACACACACACACACACACACACACACACACACATTTCATTATTACTACTGCAGTTTTGTCTCTTCATGACTTCCAAACTTTTGTTGAAGTACAATAAACTATTTAACTGCAGCTGGTGCCACCTAGCGGGCATCATGCCTTTAACAGGTTTGAATCGAGGATTTCTTTTTCTCTACCTGGCGAAGGCAATGATGAAAATGAAAATGTTGTTGTTAGAGTCGTCTCCAACTCATAGAGACCCTCATAGGGTTTTGGGATTGCCTTGGGAGTGGGTTGCCACGTCCTTCTCCCATTTTTGCAGTGCTGGGAATTGAACTCAGGACCTCAGAGTCTGCAGAGCAGCGCTCTACCAACTGAGCTAAATCCTAGCCCCTAATGAAAATGGCTAACATTTATTAAGTAGTTACTTTTGTTAGGCATTGTATTCGGCATGATGCAAATTTATTTGGATTTGCTAGCCAATTTAATCGCCACAACAACACTACAAGTAAGAACAACTATTCTCATTTTAAAGAAAATGGAAACTTTAAAAAGAAAGGTAATCTAATGCTACTCAGGAAATGGCAGAACTAAAATTCCTGATCCCAAACTATAAACTGCTATACTAAAACACAAAATCATCTCTATAATTAAAGAAATCAGCCCAATGTGTTTGTATATTGGGAGGTGAGTGGATATTGATGGTGTGGCTTAATACCATGGAGGTGGCTGAAGAAGACTTAAGTACTAACAAGTTCCAAGGAAGCAGCTTGTTTGTTCCCTAGGACATTAAGAAGGTGCCAAGAAAAGTCCTTCAGGGGACACTGGGTGGATAAAATTTATTCTGAATTCCTGTGCTGTCTTAGGCAAGGGCAAAGGTAGACGAGATCACTTTTATTGTTTCTTACTGCAGCAGATAAGCAAACAGTCACAATAAATGGAAGAGCTAGAGTGAACTCCAGTGCTTGTCTCTTACAGCCACTTGGAAAGTTCAAGATCTGTTCTGACAATCTAAAGTGCTTATTTCTGGCAAAAGAAAAGTACACAGCTAGATGATGTGGCAAACGCCTGTAATCCCAGCAAGTTGGAAGGTTGAGGCAAGAGGCAGCCTGAGCAATTTAGTGAAAGCCTGTCTCAAAATAAAAAATAATAAGAGTCTGAGGATGTAGCTCTGTAGTAGAGCATTTGTCTAGCACACAATGCCCTGGATTCAATCACCCAGTACTGGGGGCGGGGGGACAAGTATGTCTTTCTCCTGCTTCTAAATGAGAAGTTAATTGTATTTGAGTGCCCATCCTTTCTGTCAAGTATATTTTACAGTTATCTCCATGATGCTGTCAAGGATTTTCTATGTAAAAAATTTCCTAGATCAGTGAGTCAGCTTGGACCACCATAATAAAATACCATAAACTGAATGGGTTAAGCAAAACTCTGGGCCTGTGGTGGGAATGGCAGCCCTTATCTCTTAGGGTCCTTCTTCCATTTTCTTGAAGGATAATACAGATTCCTTGATAAATAGCTCCATGGTGCGGTCCTATAAAAATCCAAACCTGACCTCCTTCTCCCATTTAAATCAAACTGGTAATGTCTCTGCTGGTATAACCTCATCTCTATTCCTGATTTCTGTTAAAGTAGCTGATTAAGTCCATTAATTGCACCCATGTTCTTTTTATCAATTGTTTGTTCTGCCAAAATCCTTAGTAATCTCTTCAGAACAGTATTTCTCATTTTTTACAATATTGATAGGCTAAGAATTTTCTGCAGTCTGGGATTTAGCTCAGTTGGTAGAGCACAGCTCTGCAGTCTTTGAGGTCCTGAGTTCGATTCCCAGCACTGCAAAAATGGGTGGATGTGGCAATCCATACCTGAGGCAATACTGAAACAATCAGCCATTGAAAACTCTATAAGGGTGCTGCTATGAGTCGGATATGACTCCATGGCACCTAACAACAACAAGAATTTTCTAAACCTTCAAGTTCTGCTTCCTTTTTGATTAACAATTCCTTTTTCATCTCTCTCCTTTAACATTTTACTATAAACAGGAGGAGCCACATGACTCCCTCAACACTGCTTTCAAATCTCCTCAGTTAAATATCTTATTTGAGCCTCACAAGTTCTCTCTTCCATAAAACATGAGAAGACCATCTAGCCAAGTTCTTCACTTTACAAGGACCACCTTACTTCCAGTTAACAAGTTCTTCCAATAACATGCTGCTTGTTTCTGAGACCTTACCAGAACTGCATTCCTCGCATGAACTCTAAAATGCTTCCATCGTCTACTTACCACCCAATTTCAAAGCCACTTCCACATATTTAGGTATTTGTTACAGTAGTATCCCAATTCTCAGTACCAAAATCTGGATTGGTCAGCTCAGGCTGCCAGAACAAAATACCACTGACTAGGTGGTATAAATAACAAAAACTTATTTTCTCACCATTCTGAAGACTGCAAGTCTGAGATCAAGGTGCCAACGTGCTGAGGTTCTAAAGGCAGCTCTCTTCCTGGCTTGCTAAGGCAGCTGCTTTCTCACCGGGTGGTCACATGGCCTTTCTTCAGTGCATGTTTGTCAACAGCAAGCTCTCAGGTGTCTCTTATAAGGACACTAATTCCATAGTGAGGCCCCCCTCTAATGCCATCGTCTAATTCTATTTACCTCTCAAAGGCCCCACTTCAAAACACTATGAACATTGGAAGTTAGGGCTTTAACAAAAGGATTTTGTGAAAATACAAAAATTCAGTCTATTTCACAAGATAACTTTTAATTTTTGTTTATATTTATTTTTGTTGCAAATGAGTCTAAAATTTTTCAAACTTTTTATAATTGTAAACACCAGAAAAGTTGAGAGTACAATAGTATACTCACCATCTAGATTCATTAACATCTGACCATGTTTGTCTTACCTACTATATGCCTACCACCACCACCTTATTATATCATGACATTCTACCCCTAACTACATCAGAATGCATCTCTTAATCAAAATACTATTACATTTTTAAAAAAGAAACCCATTATTTTACAGCTCATTTATATTAAATTTCCCCAATATTTTTTACACCTATTTCCCCCTACATATGTGGAATTAAGTTTCAAGTACTGCATTTAATTGTTAAATCTCTTTAGTTTTATTAATCCAGAAAAGTCTCCTACCCTTTTTCCCCCCATGACATTGACTTTTTAAAAAATAGACTAACATGTGACTATCTTTTAGAGATTCACACAGAAATATTTACCAATGAAATGGGGGAAAGTTACACAAATATAGTGCATGTCTAGTCAGCTCAGATTTAAAGTTACCTAAGTAGAATCAGAAAGCTTCTCAACTTTAGAAGTTAATATACTGAGTTTGCTTACATGGTGGTAATAGTGAAAGACTGTATGTTCATAATTCTAGAACTCTGCCTAAATGATGACATTTTTTATTACATTAATGAATATGTTGTGAGTACCTTCTACTAAATGCTGTCTATCATACAAATATGGATGACTAATGGACTCTGGGTTGGGGTGTAGCTCAGTAGGTAGAGTGCTACTCTACACTCTCTTGAGGCCCTGGGTTCGATCCCCAGTACCACATAAACGGGAGAAGGATGTGGCAATCTACTCCCAAAGCAATCCCAAATCAATCAGACATTGACTACCCTACATAGAGTGGCTATGAATTGGACCTGACTCAATAGCGCCTAACAACAACAACAACAACAACAACAAATGGACTCTATCCACAAGGAACTTGATATGTAGGATGGATAAAATAAACCTGTTGCTACAATATGAAGTAGAAAGCAATGTCCTAAAAGAAACACAAGGCTTGGGTATTCTCAAGGAATAGTAATTACCAAGAGGAATGAATAAATTAGCATTTATGGAAGGCCTGTTATCTGGTAAGCAATAAAATGCCTTTATAGATGTTATATCCTTTGATCTTTAGAGCAATTCTAAGAAAAGCTATCATTGTCCCCACTTTACCAATACAAAAATTGAACTTAAGTAACTGCCTAGTGTCACACAGGGAGATTTGAAATTTGAACCCTGTTCTGCCTGATTCCAAAGCTAATGCTCTTTCTCTACTACATTATCTGTTGCAAAGTGAATCAGAGAAAGATTGCTGGAGCAGGTGACATATGAGCTGACAATCTGATGGATAGGTAAGTATTAAGGTGAGAGTAAGAAGTGCAAATCCATGCCTGGTATTTTCATCTTCAGAGGGACAGGTAGGTATTATATCTACTATCAAGGAATTATTTTTTCCTCATTTGGAGACTGAGTCTTAGAACTAGCTATTCTCAATTACTGGAAAGAAATTCCATGCAATTTTGTTCTTGAGTTTCCTGGCATTTTTGGCCTTGAATTGTACTTCTTCCTTATCATTCTTTTGCAATGATATACAAGGCATAAGTCCTACCAGTGCTAAGATTTATCCTCCCCTTAGATTTCTAGAATAGTATAAACTCTCTAAAACATCATGAGAGATGTAAAGCCATGGTATTCAAACTTAAAATATAATCATTCTGATATTAATTTAGGGCATTATAGCCAGTATTTTTTTTAAAGGGCAGAAGAGCAATAGCAAAGATCATTGCATATAGCATGTAGCTTCATGACACATTTGGGTGTGTGAGTTTGTGTTTACAGTACTAGGCTATGAGGTAAAATGCATTCCTGATAGTGAAAAACATTAAGCAGCAACAGGGTGTATTTATAGCCAGGCATGGTGGCACATGCCAATAATCCTGGCACTTGGAATGCTGAGGCAGGAGGGTCATTAGTTGGAGGCCAGCCAAAACTACATAGTGAGACCTTATCTAAGACACAAACAAAACAAAAAATTCAAAAGTCTATTTATAAGCCAAGTATAGCAAATGTTTTAGTCCATTTGTACTTCTATACCTGAGACTGAGTAACTTACACACAACAGAAATTTTTTCTTAAAGTTTTGGAGGCTAGGAAGTTCAAGGTCAAGGTGTCAACATATTTAGTATCTGTGGAAGGCTCTCTTCTTCCATGATGGCATTTTGTGGCTCCATCTTGACATGGCAGAAGGAAGTTGAAAAGAGAATACTGTGTCCTGACATGGCCACTGTGTCTTGACATGGTAGAAGAGTAAAAAGGCCAGACAGCTCTCTGAAGCCTTTTTTTTTTTTTGAAACAAAGCTGATGAGTTTAATAGTACACATCAGAGACATGGACATGGGCCTCTCAAGAGAAGAGAAGAAGAGCCCCTAGGTGTCTTCACAATGAATATATACAGACTTTGTGGCTTACAAAATGCATTGTTTAGGTCTAGGAATGTACCAATGAGATTATAGGGTAGTACAAGGAAGTTGCCAGGCATATGTTGATTGTTAACATGGCCCATAATTTTGTTTGTGAAATTAAGGTTAAACTCAGAGGTCACATAAATTTTGACCCTAAGAATGGCCTATTGCTATTTTAACATTTTAATTTAAAATATCTCTCAAAATAATGTCTCTATGCAGGCAGTCCTCGTCCTCGTGGAAGTTTTCTTGGTAGCTGTGTCAAAGTCCATCATTTTTAGCTGGTGAGATTTAAATCATATCTCAGGGTGAAAGCTCTTTTCCTTTTTCATATCCCATCAATTTTCCCTGTCTTTCTATCCTGTCTCACTTTTCCCTCTGAGACTGAGATCCCTTAATATTAAAGGCTGATGAAAGCCAAAATTCTGTCTTCTGAATCTACTTAAGGCTGGAGTATAGATCCTAACTGTCCAGGGATCTAAAGTCTCAACCTGCCTGATCTATGAGGGACATGAGAGGATCCAAACTTGAAGGCTGGAGGATCATTATTCGATAGGAATCTGGAAGAAACAATGTCATTAGTCAAGACATCAAATTGTGCCCAAAATGGAAGGGTTTTCTCCCACCATGAAATGCCTGAGAACCATGATGTTAGTAAATCACTAAAACTTAGGCTAAAATCTGTCTCATTTAATTTAGACATGCAAATCTTGGAGGTACACTGCCTGAGTTGCTGGGCATAATCCACTTCAATAATATCATTGATTCCCCTGTTGTAATAATTCTAAGAAGGAACCCTAAGGAGAATACATTGAAAGGAAAATAAGGCAAAGTTGTAGTTATTTTAGTATATTTTAACAGGGTTCAAAAAAGAAACAACCAAAAAGCAATTTAAAAATATAAAGCAAGGTAACAACAACTGATAGAGTGATAAATGAGAATTTTTTTTTCTTCAGTAATGGGGGTTGAACCCAAGGCCTCACACTTGCATGTTCTGTAAGCGCTAGACCACAGAAGTCCACCCTGAGTCCTTTTTTTTTTTTTTTTTTTTTTTTACTTTTTGAGACAGGGTCTAGCTAAATTACTCAGACTGCCTCTGGTCTCAAACTTGTGATCCTCCTGCCCCCGTCTCCCAAGCCACTGGGATTACAGGCGTGTGCCACCATGCCTGGCTCATAAATGAGATTTATCTTTGCATATAAGAAATTTTTTTTTTACTTGTTTGAACAGAATGTGAGTCTTCTTACAGTATACAATATAAGCCTCAGGATGTTTTTTGGCTGTGGAAAACAGGTTCTACTCTAGAGAATAAAGCTTTGGCAACTTTTTAGTTCTTTAGGTCTGGGTGGAGTACATCTCTATCCACCCTAGGAAGATATTAACAAACATTAGATGACATTTACATATTTATCAGGAGGTATCTGGGTAAATTTAATTACCAATCTTCTCTCTAGAATGTACTTCTCTTTTGTATAGGGTTAAGTAAAGGCAGTTTCACCTTTTGGGTTATTATGGATTTTATTTATTATAAATGTAATTATTTAATATTATATATATTATATATTTATTATTTTATATTTATTATATATTATTATATATTATATATTTATTATAAATAAAATTATTTAATATATAATCATTTAATATTATATATTAAAGGCAGAGGGGACATGCTGTGGATGGCATGAGTGACTAGGGTAGTTAATGCCTCTCATCCCAGGTGACATGAATCATGAATCACTTAATTTTCTATTAATCTACTCAGAGCAACAGAAACTCCTGTTCCCTTTGGGTCTACCAGCCATTTTACATCAGGATTTACTAAGAGTTGACTTTGAACTAGGAATTCCCGAGGCTAGAGTTCATAATCTTGTGACATTACCATTTGAACTAAATCTGTCTAGAGCAATTACCTAGGAGTTGTCCCAGCCAGGAAGTGTTTTGGAGAAGAAAGTGAGACTACTGTCTGGATATATTTTGGGGCTCCTGGAATTTGACAGTCATTGGGGTACTTAATAAGATTTGGTCTCTTATGTACTAGGAGTCTGGACTTTTATGATTGAAGTCAAGATGTCACAGGTGTTGAAGCCTCCTTTATAAAAGCATAAATCTCATTCATGAGGGCTTTGCCCCCAAATACCCCACCTCTTAATACCATCACCTTAGAGCTTTAAGTTTTAACATATGAATTTTAGAGGGACACATACATCCAAATCATACCACTGAGAAAGCCAGAAAGAAGTGGCATTGAGTAGCAGCTGATGTTAGGGTCGGGGAGCCCTTGGACAAAAACTTTCTCATCACAAGTGACTTGCCTAAAACACAATAGCATAGTTTTAGAGCAGCTTATTATCTGTCTTAATTATAACAACGTATGTGAGAATATTTTGAAATACGTTATAAAGAAAAGAGATTTATTTACTTCACAGTTCTGGAGGTCCAAAGGCATGGCACTGACACTGACTTCTGGGAGGAGCCTCATGGTATAGCATCAAATGGTGTGTGTGCGTGTGTGTGTGCGCGCGCAAGTGTGTGGTGTCACATGGTAAGAGGAAGCAAGAGAGCGAGCCAAGGAAGCCAAACTTGTTTTATAACAACTCATTGTTATAGCAACCAATCCAGTCTCATAAGAGCAAGACCTTACTCCCATGAGAAAAGCATTAATCCCTTTTAATGATCTACTCACCTCTTAAAGGCATCATCTCCCAACATTTGGTCTCTCAATATTGGGGACCAAGCTTCCAGCACAGAAACCTTTGGGGGGCAAACCATACCCATACAGTGGGCACTGTTTACCCTGATCAATTATTTTATTAACATTTAATTCATAGTTGCTGGCATTTTGGCCATCATAGATATCTCTGGCTTCTCTCAATTGTTCTTCTGTTAGATGTAACAGTGATTTACTCCCCCTGCTCCAAATTTAAGATTTGCTCATTGTTTTTATATGTACCATGCTGCATTATGTTGTTTATGTGAAAATACTATGCTAGGATTTGTTACATGCTTTAATTCTTCAGTGTTACTGTGAAATCTTATTTTTTCAAAGTTCTCTACAAGCACATCTTATTTTTCAGCACTCCCAAATATGGATCAACAGTACAAGTCAAGCTGATCACTGCCTTCTATATAAGCCAAAACAATTCACGTATCTGTACGCTTGCTCTTCCCAGTATGATACACCTGTAATTGCTCTCTTCCTCTCCAGATTTTATCCATTTATCAAGGCTTAGCTTAAGTCACTCCATGAAGTTTAAATACCTTCACTCTCACTGCTCATTACTTTCTCTGAATCTGGGTACTACTACATTCCCTCAAAACACTTAAAATTAAATTATATAGGTCTTTAAGCATTTCTGTAAATGCTACCTTATATGTCCTTGAGGTAGGGACTATTAACAAACATAGCTCTTGCCTTGTGCAGACTTGGGTACTACAGTCAAAAGAGCATTAAGAGATAAAAGCTATTGTCCTGATGTGGTATTGAGGAGTCTGAAACAAGTTCATGGGGAAACACACTCTCTCATACCTATCCTATTTTTGACACAGCATAAAATAGTACTATGTAAATAGAAGGCTATCAAAATCTTGAAGACCATTGTTATTGTTGTTGTTAGGTGCCATCGAGTTGGTGTCCGACTCATAGCGATCCTTTATACAACAGGCGAAACACTATTGTTGGTGTTTCCCTGCCATTCATAGGGTTTTCAATGTTGGATTATTTTTTAGGAGTTAGTTGCAGGGTCTTTTTCCCAAACCTATAGCACCTGGTGTTCCAAGGCAGTCTCCCATCCAAGTACTAACCAGGCCTGACCCTGCTTAGCTTCCAAGATCTGACGGGATTGGATTCCAGTGGTATGGCTGCAGGCTGAAGACCATTAGCTTGTAATTAATAGGCTAGTAGTCTGTCAGTAAAATGAAAATAAGCCAGGCCTGTGGTGTATGATTGTAATCCCAGCACTAGGGAAGCTGAGGCAGGATGATCACTGAATTTGAGGCCAACCTGGGCTACACGGTGCGTACGTGTCTCAAACAAAACAAAATAAAACAAAAGAGCAACTGTGTGTGTGTGTGTGTGTGTGTGTGTGTGTGTGTGTGTGTGTATGCATGTGCCTCAGTGTTTCAGATTGTCCATTACACTGACTTCTCATTTTTATAAGCCTTAGTTTAGTATCATTCTATATAAATAAATGTCAACTTTTGTGTGTGTGTGTGTGGTACTGGGGAGCTGAACCGAGGGCCTCAAGTATACTTTGCAAGCACTCTGCCACTGACCTGCACTTCAGCCCTTTTTTAAACTTTTTACCTTGAGACAGGGTCTTGGTAAGTTATGCAGGCAGCCTCTGGCCTTGAACCTGTGATTCTCATGCCTCTATCTCCTGAATTGCTGAGGTTATAGGCTTGTGCCCAGCTAAATTCTTGATTAAAAAAATTGTGATTATAGCACACAGATCACTAACAAGAGGTTTTAGGGGGGAGTAATAAAATATAAGTTGACTTTACAATGACACCTACAAAGCACTGAAGAAAGAAATGGAAGAAGACACTAGAAGATGAAAAGACCGTCCATGTTCATGGATCAGCAGAATTAATACTGTGAAAATGGCTATGCTACCAAAGTGACCTACATATTCACTGCAATCCCCGTTAAAATTCCAATGCCATTCTTCACAGAAGTAGAGAAACCAACCCTACAATTCATATGGAAACACAAAAGATCCCAAATAGCCAATGCAATCCTAAGCAAAAAGAGCAATGCTAGAGGTATCACAATACCTAATTTCAAATTATACTGCAGTGCCAAACCAGCAAAAACACCACTGTGCTGGCATAAAAACAGACAGGTAGAACAATGGAATAGAATAGAGGACTTAGATATAAATCTGTGCAGCTATAGCTATCTTATTCTCAACAAAGGGGCCAAAAACATGTTGCAGACAAGATAGCCTCTTCAACAAATGGTGCTGGGAAAACTACATGTGGAAGAATGAAACTAGATCCTAATATCACAACGTGTACAAAAATCAATTCAAAATGGAACAAAGACCTTAATGTAAAACCTGAAACTTTGAACCTACTAGAGGAAAACATAGGGAAAACACTTCAAGATATAGGCACAGGCAATGACTTTCTGAGTAGGACATAACAGCAAGAATTGACAGATGGGACTACGACAAATTAATAAGCTTTTGCACAGCAAGTAAACAACTACCAGAGTGAAAAGACAGTCTACAGAATGGAAGAAAATACCTGTTGGCTATGCATCTGACAGGGAACTAATATTCAGAATATATGAAAAACTCAAAAAAGTAAACACTGAAAGAATAAGCTAACTGATAAATGTGCAAATGAATTGAACAGCCAGTTCTCAAAAGAAGTACAAATAGCCATTAAATATATGAAAAAATGTTCAACATGCTTAACTATCAGGGAAATGCAAATCAAAACTATACAGATTCCATCTCATCTCAGTCAGATTTTCATCAAGAAAACAAACAAGAAGTGCTGGTGAAAATATGGGGGAGAGGTGGTGTGGGTGAAGGAACCCAGCCTGTTGTGGGAATGTAAATTAGTTCAGCCACTATGGAAATCACTATGGAAGTTCCCCAAAAAACTAAAATTAGAACTACCCCAGGATTTGGCTATACCACTCCTGGTTATACACCCCAAAGGAATCTAATTCAGCATACAATAGAAAAACCACACTTGTGTTTATTGTGGCATTATTCATACTAGCCAAGTCATGGAATCAGCCTAGGTGCTCATCAATAGATGAATGGATAAAGAAAATGTGGTATATATACACCATGGAGTATTATTCAACCATAAAGAAGAATGCAATCATGTCATTTGCCAGAAAATAGATGGAAATGGAAGTCATCATGTAAGGGAAATAAGGAAGACTCAGAAATACAAATACAACATGTTTTTCTCTAGATTTAAAAAAGACATGAAAGTAGAGGGGAACTATTTGGGAAGAGGAAAGAGACCAACGGTGGGGGTAATAGAAGGGGTAATAGAAGGGGTAAAAATGATCAAGGTACCTTATATGCACATATGGAAATATACTAATGAAATCTGTTACTTTGTACAATTAATAATTCTAATAAAAATTTAAAAAGATAAATTATATGTACAAACTCACTATCAACTTATATAAACAGATTAATTTGTCACATTGCTACTGCATTGGTAAAATGTGACAACCATAATTAAAGGGGGAAATGAATATAAAGCACAGATGCTATGGCAAGGCATGAAAATAATAACATCAAATAAATGTTTAATACTTTATGAGGTGTAAAGTTAAGTGAATCTTCCCTCAATAAATTTTTGTAACTTGATGTACAATATAATCCTAACAAACCTTTGGATTTACAAGTTATATACAAAAGTTTTTTTGTGTGTGGTACTTGGGGGCTGAACCCAGGGCCTCTTGCATACTTTGCAAGTGCTCTACCACTGAAAGACATTGCTAGCCTCCTCATCTCACCTTTTTTGTTTTCATCTTAAGACAGGGTCTCACTAAGTTCACAGGCTGCTTCTGGCCTTGACCTCGTGATCCTCCAGCCTCTGCCTCCCAAGTTGCTGGGATTACAGGCCTGCACCACTGTACCCAGGTTACAATACAATTCAAAAGCTCTTTTTAACTCTAATTCTTTATTACCAGCAGACACTAGTAATTAATCTGAGCTGAGATTTGCACCAACCTGAAGTTGAAATCAAAGGTCAGGTTTGATTGGGGGTAGGGGAGAACCTCTGGGGTGGAAACTCAAAAAACCTTGGTGAAAATTGCTCAATCATATCAGCGCTGCAGTTAGAGAACTGGGGAGATTATGAGAGAAAGATTAAGCTTTCCCTACCTCCCCAAACTATAATCCCAGCATTTAAAAGCATCATGAAAACCATTTAGTGGTGTAGAGGTTACAGTTAACAAAAGCGGAGATAACTTTGATTCACAAATGTCCTAGATTGTGAACGCACCTACAAACTTATTTATCAAGCTGTAGATAGAGTGGGAAAGTCTTTTAAAAGATCCCAGTAAAACAATGACCAAATAACATGGGGCACTTATAGTATTGATCATCATGGTATTGGCCACAGATGTTACTGTATAACTATACAGCTGTAACACATTGCTACACATACTCTATTTGGAATTCAGTTCGGTGAAAACACTTCTCTAAGAGGTTAATATAATTATTTTGTATTGATCTGGGAACTCTGGCACTGAAAGCGTGAACCGCCACCCAAGGTAATGATGTCGTCACCAAGGGAAAGAATAGAACCCAAATCCCTTGACTCCCAAGCTTGTGTATTCCACTAATTGTACTCCCTTCTGCCCATCTGAAAGCATCAAGTGTAAAGGTTTGGAAAAGGGAGTGGACACAAATGAGCCACATCTGCGAGGCGGAGGCTGCACCGAAGGGCCTAAGGAATCGATCTTTGGCACTTTCCTTTTGTTTTGGCTGAGCAAGATGAAAGCAGCAACCACAAACCCCCGGGACCAAGAACTGGAACTAGGTACCGCCGGTTGTGGTAACTCTCTCTTCCTCATCCGAGGCCTTTCCTTTTCAAACTCTCCCTTCCGGCCAAGCCCCCCCTTTGCTTTCCTGGGTCTCTAACCTCCCTCCTTCAGCTCCACTCTCCACAGGTGGCCCCGTAAGAAGGGAGGGCGCCGCTCTTGCCCTCTACCTGGACCTTCCTCCCTTCTTTCGGGTTTCTAGCGCCACCGGCATTATTCAAGGAAACGTGTGGTAGTCATGCATTCTGAACATGTTTCTACTGTTTGAAACTTCGGAGGTGGGAAGAGGGGCGTACACCACGTTTGCTCTGCGTGGGTCTAGGCATTTCGCAGGCACAAAGCAATATTCAGACAATATGCACACAGCCTTTCTCCCTAACTGGGAGCTTCTTCCAGCCCGACCATTCCCCGGGCAACCTCCCATTTAAAGACATTTTCGTGAGGGCGCATGTTTACACCTCTCCAGCACCCGGGGGATGGGACCGGCGCTAGCCGACCCTGGGGGTATTCCAAACCGTTACTCCGCCCGCTGGGGTGTGGCCAGCCCAACGGCCGAGCCTGCGCAGTGAGCCTGCCGGAGCCAACGCACTACAAATCCCAGAAGGCCACGCTCCGCGGGGCGGGGCAGCTACTTACCTGTTGTGCGCTTATTCCTCCCGTTACTACCGCTCTCCCCCTGCCCCGTTCCTGCCGTTGTCCTGGCCACGGTTAAGGGATACTTCCTCTTGGAGCACAGGAAGAGAAGCCTTAGCAACCTCGACAGCGAAGCTCCTTGGGTACTCGCTCTTTCTGCCTCTGCGCGGACTATGCCTGACTACCTCACTGGGGAAGGGTGGTGGACCAAGAGGAAGCCCTTGCAACCCAAAGTGGGGCAACCCGGGCGCACTTCCGCCTCCCGGGCTCCGGAAGGTAGCGCGCACGCGCTCCCTGCGACTCCGGCGCGGTTCACTTCCGCTCCCACTGTGCCCTGCGAGTCGAATCATGGATCACACTGGTAAGGAGGCGGAGGCAGTGGGGGTCTCGGTTTCATGCCCCCGTGGCTGGTGTGGGACTGGTTGTCCAGCGGGCAAAAGAGGTTGCACTTGCGCCGGGGCCCTGGGGTGTGGCGGTGAGAAGGAAATTTCACAGATCCGTTCTCGTGCTGGGCAGGGCCTGCTGCTTCCTGGCCTACCCTCCGGTGCGGTATCTCCATCCTTGGGGCTGGCGACAGTCGCTTCTCTGGTTCTCCTGTGCTCCGAACCCGGACAGAGGACGGCACAGGCTTCGTGAAAATGAGAGTGTGCTAGTTCTTTTTTTCTTAGCCCGGCTGCTCAACGCTACGTTATGGGGAGTTGGCGGGTAGATGCCACTGTTTGGAGTTGGAGAAGCCTCATTACGCTCGGAGTGAATGGGCGAGAGTGGGTTGGAGACTTCATGCTGTTTCTGTCAGCTGTGGGCAGGTGCTGCAGTGGTCACCTGTCGTTATTGTCCCTCCAGTCCTTCATGGCTAGACGTTAGAGAAGGGAGTCGGGTCTAGATTTTGAAAGCATAAGCGGAGCACCTTTTTTTAACCTAAGCCCAAAGTATGTCCCGCGCTTCGCCTCTATTCCTTTCTCAAGATCATTTTGGACCTTTTACAAAGGAGATTTTAAGATCAAGACATTCTCATCTTTTACTCCAAGAATGGCTCAACCTCTTGTTATGTACTTAGTGGCTTCGCTTCCTTTTCGTGCTTGGATATTGAATGAATGCACTTGGCTTTAAGTGCGTTAGAAAGTTATATTGACCACAGCACAAGTAAGGGAAAGAGGCTTTTTCTTAAGTATTGATTGGAATGTCATCAAATGCCTACTTAATTTAGTAATTGCACGTGTGTGTATATTTATGCAAAACATGTACGTACAGATATTTGTAGATGTAAAGATGGTATGGTGGGATGGTAAACAGTAGGATAGAATCCTTGACCTGATGGAGATTACATTCTCCCGGGGAAGACAATTTGTTTTAAGAAACTACATGTTTACAGATTATGTTGCGTGCTTTGAAGAAAAATGGATGCTGTGGACTGGGTAGTTTCAGAGAGGGTGGTCAGAGAAGGGTGATACTTAAATTGAGATCTGGTGGATGGGAAGAATCCAATCACAAAATAAAGCAGGTGGAACAGCATTTCCAGCAAGTAAAAAGGCACTGCAATAGGAAGATGTGGAGAAGGCCAGTCAGCTATAGCCTAGTTAGCAAGAGGAAAAGAACTCTTAAGATGATACTGGAAAGGAAAGTATTAAGTCACCTCATTCAGGACTTTGAAAACTATGATAAAGATTTTTATTTTAAATGAATATGAAGCCATTGAATAGATGTAGAAGAGGAACATAACCTTTTAAAAATGGACTGTTTTTTGGAGAATGATGTAAGAGAGGAAGACAATAATAGTAAATTGACAAGAAGTGATTGCATTAGAACAAAAGAGAGGTTTGGTTTAGTGGAAATGAAGGGATAGCCAATGTAGCTTAGTGGTAGAGTGCTTGCCTACTGTGTTCAAGGTTCAAGGTTTGATCCCTAGTAATGCAATGCAACAAATAAGTAAATAAATAGAAGAAGAAGGGTGTGGGGCAGATGTGGTAACTCACACTAATGGATCGGTTTGGAGGTGTGTGAGAGAAATGAGAAATGCCTGGGTTTCTGATTTGAGTATGCTGGTAGTGCCTGTTACTGAGCTGGAGAAGAACAGACCTATTTTAAAGGTGAGAGATAGGAATTTGGGAAGAGTAATTTGGTTTGGGGCTGCTAGGTATGACATATATATTGTGACTTATGAAGGCACGTAGCAAGTGGAGATCAGATGAAAGATATGGGCTGAAAATACATATTTGGAAGTTAGTATCTTATAATTGGTATCCTTTGAAGCATGAAGATGGATGAGATCACTTAAGGAGAAGAGTACACAAGAGAAGAGGATCTAGAACCAGGCTCTGAGAAACTCCAGTGTTTGGAAATTTTATAAGGTTGAAATTCTGGGATCTTGAAGGTAGAATAGCAAGCATTCAGTTTTAGCAAAACGTTTCTCATTTAGGCCTCTTGTTGGAATTGGCAGTCAAGTCCCTGCCACAGTTTAGAGCTATCCAGTTAGGAAATCTGAATATGGGAGGGCGTGGAAAAGAGGTTGGTGAGCTTTTTGTTTTGTTTTATTTTTGTGTGGCACTTAGGGGTTGAACCCAGAGCCTTGTGCATGCTAGGTAAGTGCTCTACCACTAAGCTGTACCCCCTAACTCCTTTTTTTATTTTTTATTTTGAGATAGGGTCTCCCTAAGTTGTGCAGGCTGCCTCTGGCCTTGAACACGTGATCCTCTTCCCTCAGTCTTCCAAGTCACTAGGATTACTGGCATGTGTGAGAAAGAGTGTATTGTCCTAGTTTTCTAAGTTAAAAGGTTGCCTGAGGAAGTGAAAGATATCCTGACATGAAAATACTCACTAATGAGCTGACCAGTTAAAAAATGATTATCCAAAATTAAAAAAAAAAAAGATTTTCCAGTCCGATATCTTTTCTGCAAAACAGCTTGTTTCCTATGCTTTCAATTTCTTTATGAGGCAGTCTACTTAATGTTTCATATCAAAAGATAGTATCAGAAGACATGGTGGCACAGGCGTGCAATCCCAGCCCTTGAGAGGTTGAGGCAGGAGGATCACAAGTTTATGGCCAACTTGGGCTACATAGGGAGACCCTGTCTCCAAAGGGGGGAAAAGGACAATATCAGTTGCTATGCACTGATTGTGAGCAAAAATTTCCAACCTTTCAAAAGATTCACATTTTCATGAGGTTCATAAACTTGAGCTTGATAACTTTGAATCACAAAGCAATTGGCAAATGAGGAGATCCCAGTTAGCCAGTTAATTGAAGACATCATGACAGAATAGTTATTTCATAAGCATGATTTTAATATCAAAGGATTAAAAGGTCTTGGGAAATTGATGAAATCCTTGAATGTTATGCAAAAATGACTCATCTCATGATCATGGTTGAAATTCAAATGGAAAATGAAGGTGTTCTAATAGAATTTTGCTGAAAAAATTACTCCAGGAAACTACCACTTAACACTTGATTCATTCTTTGGTCAGTGTAAGAATTAGCCCTTTAGTAAAAGCAACCTCAATTTTGTAAAATATTTCTCTGTTCTTTGGGGGGGAAGTCAAATGGAAGATGTTGGGGATCAAACCTAGGATCTTGAGCTTGCTGGACAATTTCTCTACACCTGAACTATATCCTCAGCTTTTCTTGATTCCTTTTATTTATTATTTTCTTTATTCCTTTTAAGATAAAATCCTAAATAGTTTTAAAAGCTTTATAAAGGTATTACTCCTTTTGCAAGTAGATTCACCTTATGTTCTTTTCAATAGCATATATACTAAAGATGGATCACCCTAAATGACCAATTACCCTTTGAGTAATATCCAAGGACTTTGTTGTTACACGCTGTGTGCTTTGTTACTATACTCAAGAGGAAGTTGTACTATACGTTTTGATTCTTAGTTTAAAAAGAACAAAAACCCAAATAAACCCAGAATGTTGTCACTATTAAGTGCTGTTCTTTACAGCAAACTTTTAAGGGTCAACAGGCTCTTAAAAGTGGTAGGCTGGCTATTTGAACAACAATAGAGACCTCACCTGTGTGAAGTGATGTGAAAAGAATTTGCAGTGAAAGGTTATTTTAATTCACAAGATGAAACCCATAGGAATCCTTTTAATAATATCTGAAGAACAACATTAACTATCCATCTACAACAGCTTGCTTTTTTAGTTTATTGGGAAATCAGGAGTACTTTTTGAGCAAGAAAAATGTCTGTAATATCTTGTTTTTTGGCTATTGCATTGCTTGTAAATACTTTTGCATAGATAAGCAAATACAATGGAAACAGGTGAAATTACATTAACCCACTTATTAGTCCATTTAGTGAAATGTTGAAAGTTGATTATGTTGAGTTTATTCTAACTCAAAATTTTAGCTGTCCCTTTTCTATTAATATTTTGGGGAGGGATTAGCTGTTATAAGAGTAGAAAGTAGACTGAAAGATATTTAAAGTAATCACTTAGGACCTATTTTGAAATGTTTTGTTTATCATTTACAAAAAGTGCAAATGAATGTGAATTTAATGTGTCCTGCTTACAATCTTGGAGATCATTAGTAGTAGCTTACTACCTCTACGTTTTGACTTTACTGAATTTAATGTGGGCAGGTTGGCTGTCAGTTTTGATTGTAACGTTTTTCACAAGGACTTTGTTCAATAACTTATGTTTAAACATTACAATTTTAAAAATTTCCTTTGCATTTCTTATTTTAGAGCTTTCCCTTTTTGTCTCTAAAGTTGAATATTTTTTGTTATATCTTTTTATGTACTTGAAAAAGGTAATTCTTAGGCTTCACATGGGTTCTATAACATCATACCCCTATTACTCAGGGGGCATGAATTTATTTCATAGATAATAATAAGCAGAGACTTCAGACACTAGACGGTGTCAATTGTTTAGACCTAGTTGAAGAAAGAAACCTTGTATCCTCCCAAATCACAATTTTCCGCTACAATGCTGACTACTAGAATAACTCAGTCACATATGGATGTAGGGATGTTATAGCACAAATACATTCTCATATTCTCATACTAAATGGTGTAGCAACCTTAGCTATATTCCTGGATGTTTTTAGAAAAACCTTTTTTTTTTTTTTTTTTTTTCTTATAGTGCTGGGGATTGAACCCAAGGCTTTGGGCATAGAAAAACCATTGTATACTTAAAGGAATAATTACTTTCCTTAAAACTAACTTTATTTTTAGATGTATTGTTAATCATTATAGTTTTGTTTCCAGTTTTTTTTTTGGTTGTCCTGATGTAAATTTAATAAATAAGTTTAATTTATCAAGTGGCTGCTTTGCATGCTTGATCAGAGACAGGGATGGTTTTAATTTTTATTCTCCTTTTTTATTTTAAAAAATCTGTTATAGTTACTTTGAGATAAAGGTTCTTATCTTGGGTTTGTGAATAGTTTTTTATTTCTGTAAACTACTCTGGAATTACATGGAAAATTTTATGGTTCACTTTGCCAGGGAGAGGTAAAGGCTGTGTCACTTTTATCAATTTCTGAAAGAGTTCCATGTCTCAAGAAGAGTTAGAAGGCACTGTTTAAAGATTTATCCAAAGTGTAGAATATTAGCAGTTAAATTATGTCAGTCTAATATTTAAAATCAGAACCAAGACCTTTAACACTTGATAATGTTGGTTATGTTTTAATACTTGTGACAAAATAATCTTCAAAAAGAAAAACTAAAAGAAATGACTTTTTCCCCCCCCAACATAGACAATGAGTTACAAGGCACTAATAGTTCTGGATCCTTGGGTGGTCTTGATGTTCGAAGACGAATTCCTATAAAACTCATCTCTAAACAAGCAAACAAAGCCAAACCTGCACCTCGAACTCAAAGAACTGTTAACAGGATGCCTGCAAAGGCTCCACCTGGTGATGAAGGTAATTTGTTTAATGGGCTCAACAGTCTTTCTATTTTATCCGATTGCATCAAATAATCTATGTGATCTTCTAGCTACATTTTTTTAACCTTACATATGCTGTTCATTTTCAGCCTTTTGTTTGACTCTCATTTTGGCATATTTTACTTTTCATTCCCTTTATAAATTTTTCCATTAAAAAAAACTAAACTATATTGCCAGAAGTATAACATTAAAAGTAAAATTTGTCTCTCTCCCTCTACAATCCTTCTCTCCAAAGATAATCTCTGTTAAGACTTTTTATTGTTTTTTATTGAAAACCCTATGAACAGCAGAGAAGCACTGACAATAGTGTTTCGCCTGTTGCATGTAGGGTCGGTATGAGTTGGATATCGACTTGACGGCAACAACAACAACATTGTTTCTTATGTATAACTGCCTTTTTCCATGTAATCTGCATTTGAGATTTTTGCCTTATCAGAAGACGCAAAAATACCTCATTTAAAAAAGATAGATTTAGCCAGGTGTGGTGGCAAAGACTATAATCAGGCACTTGGGAGGCTGAAGTAGGAGGATGGCAAGTTTGAGGACAGCCTGGTGTACATAGTGAAGCTATGTCTTAGAAATAATAAATGAATATATAAATAGATTTAGGTATTTATTTTATAGATATACCATAATTAATTGAACATTTTTTTCTAGATTTTTTTGCTTTTACAGAGTTACAGTAAATATCTTGTACATACAGCTTGATTTGGACCTTTACAAATTGGAACATTTAAAAATTTGATGATACTGTTTTAGAATTTGTTAGATACTGTCAAATTGCTCTTCAGGAGAGGTATACAGCATTAGTTTATGCTCCCACACACAAATGTTTATTATTATTTGCCTTTAAAAATTTTTGTTTTGATGTGTTTCTTTAATTATATTTGAGGATATATACCTTTCCATAGTGTTGGTCATGTCTTTTGGCTAGGTGTTTCCTGTACATATCCTTTTCCAATTTTTCTGTTTGTCTGCCTTTCTTGTGATTTTTATGAGTTCTTTGTAAATTAACAAAATTGTTAGTTGTATATTGTATACTTTTTAAAAATTTATGTATATAATTTTTATTGTAAAGAGCTTGAAGAGTCTGTAGTCAGATAACTAGTCTTTGCTGTTATCTCTTTAGGGTTTTAAGACATTCTTAAAAATACCTTCCCGTATTCCATTTTCCTGTCTTACCATTTAGTACAAGTCAACAAACTATGAGCTATGGGTCAAATCTGGTTGATTTTAGAAATAAAGTTACTGTGACACAGCTATAACCATTTGTTTAAATATTATCTATGGCTGCTTTTACACTACAGTGTCAGAATTGAGTAATTGTGATACAGGCAATATGGCCCTAAAAGCCTAAAATATATGTTGTCTGGCCTTTTACAGAAAAAGTTTGTTGACCTCCACTTTAAAACATTTGTGGATATGTATTTGGCTGTTTTAAAAAAAAAAAAAAAAGGAAGCAAGGTCTTGCTTTACTTATTTTTTTTTCTCCAAAACAGCCAGTGTCCCAACCATTGAATAAAGTCTTCTCCTCGCTGAATAAGAATCTTGTCATTAATGTATATTAAAATTCTAAAAGTAGTTGTTCTATTTCCATTCTGTTGTAGCAAGAGGTTTCTTTTTAGAATCAGAGTGCTTTAATTCTACCTTATAATATGGTTTCTTTTACTGTAGTGTTTTCTCTCCACCTAAACAAACATATTTAAAGTTGAAACGTGTGGTAGAGAGGCTGGTGGCGTGGCTCAGTGATAGAGTATGTCCTTAGCATATGTAAGGCCCTAGTTTCAATCCTTAGCATCAAAAAATTAATACAACATATGTAAGTGAATAAATTACACTAATAGCATCCTAGAGCTGCTGCTGCACTAGGTAATCTAGGCTCCCCTACCCACTTTGACTTTTTTTGGGAAAAATTTGCTGAAAGCTGTCCCACCTGTATTACAGATATCAGCAGGGTCACCCATGGAGGAGAGATTTCAGCTGAGCTTCAAACTAAGACAGACTAGGGAGAAGGACATGGCTAACCTTTTCCCAAACAATTAGCCATTGAAAACCCTATGAGTAGTAGAGAAACACTGTCAGATATAGTGCCAGAAAATGAGACCCCCCCCTTCCCCCCAGGTTGGAAGGCACTCAAAAGGCTACTGGGAAAGAGTTGCCTCCTCAGGATAGAATTTACCTTAATGACAGAAATGGAGTAAAGCCACAAGGACTTCCATTTGCTGATGTGGCATGACTCAGAATGAGAAGGAACAACTATAAACATCCCATTAATAATTGGAACATGGAATGTATGTAGTATGAGTCCAGGAAAGTTAGAAATCGTCAAAAGGGAAATGGAGTGCATAAACATTGACATTCTAGGCATTAGTGAGCTAAAATGGACTGGCATGAGTCAGATAATCATGGTCTACTATGAAGGGAATGACAGATTAAAAAGAAATGGGGTTGCATTCATCACTAGAAAAGACATCTCAAGATCTGTCCTGAAGTACAATGCTGTCAGTGATAGAATGATATCCATATGCCTACAAAGAAGGCTAGTTAATACGACTATTATTTAAATTTATCCACACACCACTAGGGCTACAAATGAAGGTAGGGTAGATATTACCAGCTTCTGCAATCTGAAGTAGATTGAACATGCAATCAGATGTACTGATAATTACTGGTGACTGGATCGCAGAAGTTGGAGACAAAGAAGAAGACTCAGTAGTTGGGAAATATGTTGTTGGTGACAGAAATGATGCTGGAGATTGCATAATAGAATTTTGTCACACCAATGACCTTTTCATTGCAAATACATTTTTTCATGTACACATGGACTTCACCAGATGGAACGTAGGGAACCAAATTGACTATATTTGTGGAAAGAGGCAATGGAAAAGCTCAGAACAAAACCAGCTGCCTATGGAACAGACCCTGCCATTGAAAACCCTACAGGGTCGCTATGAGTCGGATACCGACTCGACGGCACCTAACAACAACAACAACAACAACAACAACAATGGAACAGACCATCAACTGCTCAAATATAGGCTCAAACTGAAACACAAGACAATTAGAAAAGTGTATGAGAGTCAAGATATGACCTTGAGTATATCCCACTTGAGTTCAGAGACTACTTCAAAAACAGGTTTGGTGCATTAGACACTAATGATCAAAGACCAAATGAGTTGTGGCATGACATCAAAGACATTCATGAAGAAAACAAATTTATTAAAAGGACAAGAAAAAAAGAACAAATTACATGTCAAAAGAGACCCCAAAATTTACCCTTGAATGGCAAGCAGCTAAAGTAAAAGGAAGACATGACTGAAGTAAAGAACTTAACAGGATTCCAAAAGGCATCATGAGAAGGCAAAATCAAATATAAGGACATGTGCAAAGAGCTAGAGACAGAAAATCAAAAGGGAAAAACACGCTCTATTTTTCTCAAGCTTAAGTAATTGAAAAAATTCCAGACTCAAGTGGCAATAGTGAAGGATTCTATAGGGAAAATATTAAATGACACAGGAAACATCAAAAGAAGATGGAAGGAATACATGACAAACCATTTCAAAAGGTTGCATATGATCAGGAACTAATGGTACTGAGGACAAAGTGGAAGCTGCCTTGAAGGAATTGGTGAAACACGAGGCTCTAGGAGTTGATGGAATACCAATAGAGATGTTTCAACAAACATGCAGCACTGAAGGTGCTAACTTGTTTATGCCAAGAGATTTGGAAAACAGCTACCTGGCTGGCTGACTGGAAGAGATCCATGTTTGTGTTTATTCCCAAGAAAGGGGATCCAACTGAATGTAGAAATTATCAAATGATATTAATATCACACGCAAGTAAAATTTTACTAAAGATCATTCAAAAATGACTTCAGCAGTATACAGACAGGGAACTGCTGGAAAATCAAGCCAGATTCAGAAGAGAGCATGGAACCAGGGACATCATTGCTGATGTCAGATGGATATTAGCCAAAAGCAGAGAATACCAGAAAGATGTCTGTCTTTTATTGACTATATGAAGGCATTTGACTGTTTGGATCACAATAAATTATGGGTAACATTATGAAGAATGAGAATACCAGAGCACTTAATTGTACCCATGAAGAATCTGTACAGGGACCAGGAGGCAGTCCTTTGAGCATAACAAGGAAACACAGCCTGGTTTAAAGTTAAGAAAGTTGTACATCAGCTCTGTATCCTTTCACCATACATCTTCAGTCTCTATGCTGAGCAGAAAGTCCAAGATGTTGGACTTTATGAAGAAGAACGTGGCATTATGATCAGAGGAAGATTCATTAACAGCCTGCCTTATGCAGATGAGACAACTCCTCTTGCTGCAAGTGAAGAAGATTTGAAACATTTACTGATGAAGCTCAAAAAACACAGCTTTCAGTATGGATTGTGCCTCAACATCAGAAAAATAAACATTCTTATGCAACTTCGTGATAAATGGAGAAAAGATTGAAGTTGTCCATGATTTTGCTTCACTTGATTCTACAAAATCCACATCCACAGAAGCAGCAATCAAGAAATCAAAAGAAGCATTGCACTGGGAAATGCTGTTGCAAAGACCTTTTGAAAGTATTGGAAGGTAAAGATATCACATTGAAGACACAGGTGCACTTGACTCATGCGATGGTGTTTTCTGTCCCATCATATGGTTATGAAAGCTGGACATTGACTAAGGGAGACAGGAGAAGAAATGACACTTGTGAATTATGGTGCTGGAGATGCTAGACTGTGTCTGACGTACTTTGGACATGTAGTCAGGATGGACCCTTCCCTGCTGAAGGACATCATGTTTGTGAGAGTTGCAAGTCAACGAACAAAAGAAGACTGTCCACTAGATGGATTAACACAGTGACTGCAACAAAGGGCTTAAACGTAAAAAAGATCCAGTGCCTGGCACAGAAACAGGGAGTTTTCATTCTGTTGTACATAGGGTCGGTAGGAGTTGGACCCAACTCGATGGCACCTAACAACAGGCTCCCCCACCCACCTTGACAGTTTTTGGAAAAAATTTTAAAACTACACATAATGTACAAATACATTCTTGATAATAATTTAAACAATGTGAAAACAAATCTTTCTACCTTTTTCCTCTCAGGCATTCCTCCCACACTCCCACGCCATGTTGCCTTTTCTAGAGAGATCTACAGTTACTAATATTGCTCTTACTAGAGCAAACTGACCCTGAAGATAATTACTATTTTACATTCACTTATTTGAAATTAAAAAATTGATTTTTTTTCCTGAGGCATTGATCAAAATAGGGAGTTTTGAGTACCATGTGATAACTGTACAAATAGTTTAATGATAGGAGTACTGCTCGAACTACTCTGAGAAGAGAGACTATGTTCCACATTTTCTTAGCCACTCATCTTAATTTTCTGGGTTTGAAATACTGATTTTCCTTATTTTGAATTTTAAGTGACAGGCTTTTATGAGATATAAATGGGCCATGTAACAGCCCAGAGACACTCAGGTGTAACTTATAAGAACACCCTGAACTATCCATTTGTATTTGAGGTAATTAAGTAGCAGTATAGTGTATTATCTGTCAGCTTCAAAACATGTTTGTATCACTGTGTGTTTATGTCTGTGTATTTTTACACAAGTGCTGTAGTTCAGCCATGTGAGTAAAGTTAAGACTTGTGTGCGCTTTAGCTACGACTCTGTTTACCTGTTCTAGGGCCAGGTGTTGTGAGAAGCCTGACACCTTGGAAGAATATATTTGTCGTCTTAGTTTTACTTTAAGTAATTGGATTCTACCTAGAGTTCCCATCAGACTCTTTATTGGTTTTTGTTCTTTTGTATAAGATGAGAGAATTGCCATCAATTTTTAAGTTAGGCCAGAAAAATTTGTTCTTTATATTAAGTTTGTTGATGTTTAGGCAGTGTATGAGGGGATACTGTAAGTGTTATTGCTCCTGCTCTTTGGGTGATTGACTAGGGAGAGGTTTTAATTGAGAGGATGAAGTAAATGAATATGTCCTTTCTGAAGACATGTTCAATTTAAGGCTAAAAAAGCTGTCTAATTTGCTAGGTTATAAGATGAAAATCTGCAGAATTGTTTATTGTATTCTTTTGGCAGTAAAATCAGTCTCTTACAGCATGACACTACTGTAGATAATTTTGTGTAAATGATAACCAGTGTCCTAAAAATTTGTGCAACAAACATAATGGTGGTAATCAGTTAAGTTTTATAATAGTGTGTTGAATTGATATGAGCATTGAATGAGAGTTGAGAGATACAGGCCTATTTCTGACTCTGTCTCTAATCTTATATGAAGAATTTTGAGTCTTATCCATACTGCAATGTTCTCAATTAAAAGATCACTTCTATCTGGTATACTAAACTAGTCTGGATTATCTTGTGCTTAGAAGAGCTTTGAAAGGCATCAAATGGGCTTTTCAGTGAAGATGCCAATTTTATTGGGTGAATACAGTTCCAAAATAAAATTTGGAGTTTGAAAGTTAATGAGTAACACTTTTTTTTTCCCTCAGAAGGATTTGATTATAATGAAGAAGAACGATATGACTGTAAAGGGGGTGAACTGTTTGGAAATCAGCGAAGATTTCCTGGACACCTTTTTTGGGACTTTAAGGTATAACTACAAATGAAACATTAAGCATTAACTATTTGCACTACAGAATACATAAAGAATGGTATGAATTTTTGTTGTATCTGTCCCTTTTAGCACACACAAATCATTTCCCTATCAATACCCAATTTCCACTGTTTACAAAAATAATTTGAAATAATTTTCAGTAAAGTCAAGTAAATTAATAATCACTATTTAAGGAAAAAAACAAATGATGAGGTTTATACTGAGAAACTTCTATTTCTAATTACTATAACAATTTTTATAAAATTCTAACCACTTCATTATGTGAATTATAGATATAAATTTTAGAATTGCTTAAGGAGGAAATTTTCATTATATCATTTCAACAGATAAACATCTTAGGTGAGAAGGATGATACACCAGTTCATTTCTGTGACAAATGTGGATTGCCAATTAAAATCTATGGGCGAATGGTAAGTATAATTACATTTCTTCTTCATGGATGTAAGCATTTACATAGAGATGGTGGTGGTTAGGTGCTGTTGAGTCAGGTCTGACTCATAGTGACCCTATATACAACAGAATGAAACACTTCCTGACCCTGTGTCATGCCTGGCATTATGTCAGTGCTTCTCTGCTACTCATGGGGTTTTCAGTGGCTGTTTCGGGATTGTTTCTGGAGTGGATTGTCAGGTCCTTCTCCTGTTTTTGTAGTGCTAGGAATCAAACCTGGGGCCTCAGAAAGTACAGAGTGGCACTTTACCAACTGGGCTAAACCCCAGCCCCACGTAGAGGTAGGATTCTGAAATTTAAGTAGATAGTTATTGTATAATACATAAACTTATAACTATTTATTTAGTGGTACTTGAGTTTGAACCCAGGGCCTCTAACATACTTTGCAAATGCTATACTGTTTGCTTACATCCCCAACCCACTTTCAGTTTTTTATTTTGAGTCAATGTCTTGCTAAGTTATGCAGTCTGCTTCTAGCTTTGAACTTGGAATCCTCCTAATTGTGTCTCCAGAGTGGCTGGGATTCCAGTGTGTGCCACTGTGCCTGGCCTTATAACATTTTTTAAAAGTCTGAAATAGGTACAGGAAGTTTGGGAATGCTGTGATTTAATAGAATTGTTATTTTATTGCTTTGGAATAGTTTCAGGAAAAACAGAATAAGATAAAACATGTTGCTGGGTGCCATGGCACACACCTGTGCCAAGTACTTGTGAGGCTGAGGCACGATGATTACAAGTTTAAGGCCAGAGGCAGCCTGTGCAACTTCACAAGACCCTGTCTCAAAACAGAAAAGTAAAATTAAAAAAGGGTTGGGAGTGCAGCTCTGTGGTAGAGCACTTGCCTAGGGTGTGTGAGGCCCTGGGTTCAATCCCCAAGTACTGCCAAAAAAGAAAGAAAGAAACAAAACCCCCATGTTTACAGTGTTCTTTTTCAGTAGCTTTTCACCTGCAGGGATTGTGGTTAAAATTTATAGGGTTTATGTATTCAGAAAGTGTAGACAGATGGCCACACTTGGTGGGGCACACCTGTAGTCCTAGCACTTGGGAGGCTGAAGCAGGAGGATTGTGAGTTTGAGGCCAGGTTTTGACTGTCAAAAAACAAAAACCAAAACAAATGTATACACATACTTGTGTATATTTACTGGAAGAGAAGCCATAATTTCAATTCTCAAAAGGCTTTGTGATTAAAAAATGTTAACTACTGACTTCATATAGTTAGTACTTAAAACATTCATTTTAAGTTTTCATGTACCTTCTATGTGTAGGTCAGTATGCTTATTGTTATATGGAAATACTTAAAGTTGTAATATGATTAACTATAATGTCTTTGTTTGCAGATTCCATGTAAGCATGTTTTTTGCTATGATTGTGCAATTTTACATGAGAAAAAGGGAGATAAGATGTGTCCAGGGTAAGATAAACTCATCTTTACATATTTAAATAGTGTTTGTAATGTAATGATTTATAAGCTGAAAAAATCAGTCAGTAGTTCAAATGTGTAGACAGTGGCTAATATCTGTGAGCCCAGCGTTGTCTTTAGCTTTCTCCAAAGCAGCTACTATCAGTCAATTCAAAGAAACCAAATGATGAAATTATTTGTCACCAGAGAATTAGTTTTATAAACCAAGAACAATTTTCTCTCTCTCCCTCCCTCTCTCTCTCTGTCTCTGTATCTCCTTTTTTCTTTTTTGAATGGAACACTAGAGAGATAGTATAGTATGTTACAATGTTTGAGAACAGAAACTCCAGAATTAGAATTCTTGAGTTCAAATCCCCATTCTGCCATTTATTAGCTATGTGACATTAACTAGTTTTTTTAATCTGTAAAATGGGGCTGATGATTGTACTTACCTCCCTGGTTATTTTTAAGATTAAATGATTATGAATGGATCGATAGAATTTGACATACAGTAAGCATTATATGTATATAAGTGCTAATTACATTCAAATATGATTATTATGTCTTGTGTATGTCTTAGAACACCATCATGACATAGACTCAAGCTATGAAGAACAAAGTCCATTTTGGGATGGTCTTGAAGGATCCAGAATAAAGTAGAATTTTTATGTCAGTCTAGAACCCTTGATAAGAAAGCCTTGAAAAAGACTCAGAGCAGCCATAGATTTCCTAGATTCCTTATAACCTGTGCTCTAAGCTACTCCAGGATTTGTAGTGTTGGTTGCTTACAAAGCTCTGAGCAGTTGTAAGGGTTGACTCCATTTTATGGTTTAGGAAATTGGCATCACTGGCAGAGAAAGGGATAATTTATTAATTACCAGTGACAACTGATCTTGGCATATTTGTATTAGCTTTTAAAAATAGCATTATATAATCTGTATTGTGTGTTTAAAGAATATTTCTTCTGTAGAATTCAGAAGAGTCATGAATTATATATGTCATTTGTTTTGGATGTCTTCTCTAATGGCTACTTTTCTAACCCAGTGTTCACTCACTTTTAAATTATGTAGTAAATTTGTTTGCTTTATTGGGATAAAGGCTTTCACATGCCATAAAATGCTGAATGTAGAAAACATTAAAAGGATTTCTGTTATCTAGGTGTTCTAATGTTAATGTTTAAAGGGAAATTTAGTTTTCAAGGTATTAAATAACTCCAGTAAGCACTTCCCCTCTGTGGTCCTTAGCTATTTTAGGACAGAAGCCTACCTGGGTAAACATTTCCAGATCAGGAAATAAAGAAATGGCAACCAGAGTTAATATAAATATTATATACTACTGCTTTTAGGCATCACCCAAAAGTATGTGCCTCACATCCTGTTAAACTTGACTTCGTAGTGAATTAGAAAGAAAAAAAAAAAAAAAGGTGGGGGCAGGGGCGCCAAATGTTCACTAAAGGGAAGCATACTAGCATCAATAAGGATTACCAGCTTTATAACAAGAGTGAAAAAATAGACACAACTCAAAATCAAGAGTATAGAGCCATTTAATGTAGTGTCAAATAACCTGATATACATATTCGATACATACACAGTGTTTAATTGGCGATTAATTACTGTCACTTTCATTGTAGGATTTGATCTTAAGAATACTCTTTAAAGTGCAGTAGATATAAAAACACCATGAGTTAGGTATAGTACATACTTTGGCTCTATTTTACAAATGAAAATACCATTAAATGTCTTCCAGTCTTCCAAATTACAGAGCCAATACTAGATTCCAGATCTTTGGATTTTTAGTTTAGTCCTCTTCCTACTATGTTGTGAAGACTTTAAACATAGGAATAGATTATATATAAATGAAGAATAGTTATAGTTCTGGCCCTGAAACATTAAGAAAATGCTAAATATAGTGCTGTCAGTTTAGAAAGGCAAGAATGGTACACTGCATTTGAGTAGTAAATTTGTCCAACAACTCATAAAAACTCCTTCGTTAAGGGACCCAGATAGTGAAGGATTGAATTTGTTGTTTAATGTTATGAGCCCTAATGATTATGGTGATTTACTCATTGTTGTAGTGCTGTAGCATCTTCAACTTACTCTCTTCCACTTAACATTTGCTCAACATATACTGACTGCTTGATAATAATACACAAATTTTCATTACATGTTTGTGACAGATCTTTTCCTTTCGCCTTTTTTTTTTTGAAAATGCATACAAAGTATAGAATTACTTGAGAAAATGAGATAAATTCTAGGTGTTAGGAAGTAACATATAAAGGGTTCTCTTAAGACATTCTGTTTGATAATGCCATTAAGAGTTCTGAGGTTGACAAACATACTGATGATTAGTAGACAACACAACAAGGTTGGTAAGATTAATAGGGAAAATTAAAGTTTCTCTTAGAGTAACTGTAACATTTGATTATTAACTTTCGCTATATGTAATGTAGCACTTTTAAAGTCAACATATTTTGAGATTAAGTACATTTATATTGTTTTTAGTGAATCAAATTTTTTCCTCTTCTGATTTAGCTGTAGTGATCCTGTGCAGCGAATTGAGCAGTGTACAAGAGGTTCTCTCTTCATGTGTAGCATTGTTCAAGGGTGCAAGAGAACGTATCTGTCTCAGAGAGACTTACAGGCTCATATCAACCATCGCCATATGAGAGCTGGAAAACCTGTTACCCGTGCTTCACTTGAAAATGTTCATCCTCCTATTGCCCCACCACCAACTGAAATCCCTGACCGTTTTATAATGCCACCAGACAAGCACCATATGAGCCATATTCCGCCAAAGCAGCACATCATGATGCCACCACCTCCTTTGCAACATGTGCCACATGAGCACTATAATCAGCCACATGAGGATATTCGTGCTCCTCCAGCAGAATTGTCCATGGCTCCACCTCCACCTCGTTCGGTCAGTCAGGAAACCTTTCGTATTTCAACAAGAAAACACAGCAATTTAATAACTGTCCCTATTCAGGATGACTCAAATTCAGGTGCTAGAGAACCACCACCTCCTGCCCCAGCACCTGCTCACCATCATCCTGAATATCAGGGTCAACCAGTGGTATCGCACCCTCATCATATTATGCCTCCACAGCAACATTATGCACCACCCCCACCTCCTCCACCACCAATAAGCCATCCAATGCCACATCCTCCCCAGGCTGCAGGTACTCCTCATTTGGTATATAGCCAAGCTCCACCACCACCAATGACCTCTGCTCCACCACCAATAACCCCTCCCCCTGGACATATTATTGCCCAGATGCCACCTTATATGAATCATCCTCCTCCAGGACCTCCCCCACCTCAGCATGGTGGTCCACCTGTAACGGCACCCCCTCCTCACCATTATAATCCTAACTCTTTACCCCAGTTTACTGAAGATCAAGGAACTCTGAGCCCTCCATTTACACAACCAGGGGGAATGAGTCCTGGTATATGGCCTGCACCAAGAGGGCCACCTCCTCCTCCACGAATGCAGGGTCCGCCTTCTCAAACCCCACTTCCTGGACCACATCATCCAGATCAGACAAGATACAGACCGTATTACCAATGATAATAGTATTTTGAACTGAAGATATGATAAGGAAAAAAACTTACATATAGTCAATCTTTTAATTAAGCTTTGACTGTTTGGGGAAGGCAAAGTACCTCTTTCTGAGGTGGCTGTAAAACACATAGGGTCGTGTCTCTTAAACTGGTTTTAAATCTTGACCTTAGGATTGATTTCAAGTACTATACTGTAGTGCAGATAAGTGGCTCAGCTGAGCACAGCTATATTTTAACAACTGTTTCCCTAGTGTGGTAAATTGACACAGAAGTGACCATTTGTAAAAAAAAAAAAAAAAAAAAAGTTTGAAAAAAAATGTTTCATTGTTCCACTTTCAAAAGTATTGCCTTTGTTAAACCCAATATTTAGTTTTACTTGTGATACATTTTGTTAACCTGTGTAAAAGGATTAAATTTCAATATGGTTGTAAAAATGCTATTTTTATGTGAATTTAAGTGCAGCCACATACTGTTTTTTTTTTAAACCATATGTTTTACCACTAATTTCCCCCAAAGTTACAATAAAATCCTAAAAGTAAAAATCTACTAGAATTTGCTATAAGGCAGACTGTTAAATAAGAGAATTATTTCACATTTTAGGCACTGAAATTTTGAGGTATCAGAGTATATAATGCACTTCTCTTGGATGCCTTTTCATGTTTAGACAGCCTCAGGAGCACCAAAATATGTTGCAGTTCTAGAACTAAGATGTATTTATGTTTATAATATTAAAAGGCATTCTAATTATTTGGAAACATAGACCAAAGTAATCAACTCTACAGGCTCCAAGCTGGTGGTGGGATGTTATTAATCATTAATGCTTTTTTACTGAATTGTTGGAATCACAAAATGCACCACACTTATTAATCTTAAGTAACATTTTATAGAACTGTTTAAAAGATATTATTTAGATGAAATGTGTCCTATTATTCATTGTCTTATGCTAAATATTTAGGGCTGAATGGGCTTTATAGAAATTCTCATTTCATGGTAGTTTGATCCTATGCTTAAGTGGGTTCTTGTTTATTGAGTTTTAAACTACAGTTTGAATGCTATGGAAGAATTTGAATAGTGTATTAATGAAGGATGCATTTTGTAATCACAGACTAGCATTTGCTCAGGTTTCATTGCTGTGTGATAAGAGTTTTTACTCTGACTTGAAAATTTAAAACTATTATTTCCTATTCCTATGGTTGGTAAAGCAGTCTAAACTTGGAACATTTTAGCAAGGAATCAACAGTCAAGACTACCACATAATTTTGTATTGGAGAAGAGAAAAGTAACGACTAAATTGTGAAATTCAGTGCTTTATAAGGTGCCTTTAGAGTCAGCTTTTGCATTATAGGGGCTTGTTACAGTCCAGCTAAGATGACCACTTACAGTTTATACAGATCTCGTATGTATAAATCGGCATTCTTAGGATATTATATATCCTTTGAATTGAAAAAACCCTGTGAAGTTTTTCCTCCCCCCAAAATGGTGCATAATATAAACATGACATGTGTAGTATGCAGATATCTTTTATTAGATAGTTTGTAGTGTGTAAATTTATAAGGTATTTCTTTTTGACAAAAGATGAACTGATTGCTAATTTACCATTTTATTCTGTCAGGTACAGACAAAACAAATTATCTTGGATGATCAGATGCAAAATCATTTCTGAGCTTAGAGCAGAAGTTAGAAATAATATAAATGGCTATTTCAACCTTGACCAGCTAAAAGTAACTAATATACTCTTAAGCAAGTAATTTTTCACACTTAGCAGTTTGAGAGTCTAGTTTGTTAATGCACTATTTCTAGTGAGAATTCTTGTTATTAGAAGCATGGGAGTGAAATAGTGTGAAATATTGGTGGTGAGTGCTTCTATCATATTACTGTAGGTACTTGGACTGGTGCAAACTTGATTCCTTTTCATGCCCCTGTTTAGGAGGTATTAAAAACATTACTGTTAAAAATCCAGACCATTCTTTGTTTCATGTAATTAGAAAATAGCCACATTCACTTTAGAGCTTCTCAACTATTTATGAAGAGTTCTGTTCTTATTGAAATTCTCTATAGAGTTAAATGTGGTAACAAACCACTTAGCCTATGTTTTGGACAAAATAAAATCAGTGTCATGATAAAATTCCACATTACATAAATTCTTGTAGGCTTTTTAAAATGATCTATTTTCGGTTAGTTTTGATAAACGTGTGTTATGCAGGGAGACAGATCAGATGAATGTCTTGTGGCAGACAAAAATTTTAAATGGTGTTAGACTTGAATTCATCGATTAATTGTTTAAATGCGGGTGGGTGGGTAGAAGGATAACAAAATTACTGTTAGCGTTTCTTTCCTGAAGGAAAAAGATGTGAATCCCAGCCTTATTTCAGGGAAGCCTTTAAAGCTATGATGGACATAAGTCTAAATGTATGTATGTTTCATTATATTGCTCTTAAGACTACTGAGGTGGCAGTTTAATTCTTAAAAACAATAAAATGGAAGCATAAATACCATTTTGCCTAGATGAGTTTTTACCTAATGATGACACACGTGGGAGAATGCAGAAATTTTCATGTTTGTTGATACAAGTTTCTATAGTAAAGCTAGTTTCACTTTTTAAAAAATTAAAATCAACAAATTGAATGTTGTATTTCTTTGATGGCATGTTTGTTTAGAGTAATACAGTATTTGGAGAAAGATCCATTGCAAAGACTAAGAAACTGTATCCATTTTGTTCTTTAAAAATCACTTGCTCAAAATTGTGTAAGTACCAATCAGATGTAACTGAAGTACAAATAGAAAAGATATTGGGACATATTTTTTAGACTCAATAAGTGATTATTTTCTGTATGAGACATACAGAACTACTTAAAGGCTTCATTTTGACTAATACATTGGAAGAGTATCTTTGATATACCTTTTTTGGAAAAGCCCTACAGTACTATCTTTCATAAGTGTTTTGGAAAAGTCTTTTAAGTAGCAAAAAATTTTACAAGTACCTAAAACAAAAACATCTCAGCCATAAAATTAGTAAATGGATATTAAATGAAGTTTGACATAATCTTACTCAAACGTAGACCATATTCTGATTGAAGTGAATTTATTTTTGTTCACTGGTTTATAATTTGCTAAATCAGTAAATCTGGCCTAGAAAACAGGCAGAATTTATTATAACAATTACACAATATAAGAAATATTGGACATATTAAGCTTAAGGAGGGATTGATATAAGCCAGATGAAATACTTGGTAGTACTACTAATAAACTGGTTTGCCCTTTCAAATGCCTTGCTTTGATCATGCCTCTTTAATTTTCCATCATTAAGGAAAACTGCTTAAAATAACATGTTAGTGCAAAGTTTAATTTTCCCATCCCTCTATCTTTAAAAATTATGCATTTTGGGGCATTACAGAATCACTGGATTGACATGAACAACAAGTCATGGGTTTAGTTCTCACAGTTGAGTAGGACCATCTTTTTGAAAAATCATTCTAAAATGTTCTATGATATTTCTAAGTGGTTTTAAGCATCATCCTTTATACTGCACTTAAGCCCATTTTTCTTTATTCTGCTCTTAAAGTTCTTTTGCCCTCTTTCAGATTGATAAATCCTGCTGCCTTTATTTTTCTTCCTGGTACTTTCAAAACCTTTAATTTTTCATTTTAAAATTTGTACTCATTTTGTTTTTCCTTCTTTCTCTCCCTTCCTTCCTGGGGGTGGAACTCAGGGCCTTGCACATGCTAGGCAGGCACTATACCGTTGAGTTGCACCCCCAACCCCTTTGTTTTTCATTTGAGACGGTTTTGCTAAGTTGCAGAGCCTGCTCTGGCATTAAACTTGCCATACTCCTGCTTCAGCCTCCTGACTAAACTGAGTTTACAGGTGTACACCATGGTGCCCAGCTGTACTCATTTTCAATTACACAAGCATTAAATCTTATGTAAAAATGTAATATTACAAATGAAGGTTAAGGTCCCCTGGACCACTGTGCCAGTGAGCTGCTTCTGATATATACTATTATAACTTTGATCTGTATAATTGTTTTAGGTACACCTCTGACAACTAAATAGGCTCCATGCTGTAGTAAGCATCCTAATCTGTGATACAGTATTTCATAACCTATATTCAGTAATTACATACTGAGCTCCTGTCATGTGGAATATAAAGTTTCATTCATCCAAATATGTATTCACTAGGAACTGTGCTAAGCACTTGGGATGCACCAGTGTTTATAGACAACAGGTCCATAAATGTCATTAAGTTACATGCAATGTTAGAAGTGTGACAAAATCCTATGGAAAAAAGAAAAAGTCAAGATAATTACAGTAGTTTGCAACTTTAGAGTGCATGAAGTAGAACTCACTGAAAAGATGACATTTGAGTAAGATATTCAGTAGGTGGAAGCCACATGGATAACATGGGCAGAGCTTTCCAAGCAGAACGCACAATCTGCAAAGGCCTTAAAGTGGGAGTGCACCTGATATATTTGAATAATAGCAAAGAGGTGAGTGGGCTGAATGAGATGAGTGATAAGATGTGGTCATGGACTAGGGGGTTACCTTAATGGTAGGGTGCTTGCCTAGCATGTAAGAGGCGCTGGGTTTGAGCTCTAGCATGAACAAACAAAAACCAGAGGTAATGAGATCATATGCTTTTTAGGTAATAATAAAGTCTCACCTTTCTCTGATAGAAATGAGAAGCCCTTGTGTCGTCCTCAGCAAGGGAATGGAATGATCTGACTCAATGTATTTAGGCTGTGTGCTGAGAAAAGACAAATGAGGCAAAGATGGAAGCAGACTCCTGTCAAAATGGTGTTTAATAATTTATGCAAGAGATGATGGTGGTAGCATTGCAGGTGTTAAGAACTGGGTGACTTGTGGAAGGTTATGCCTGATGTGATCAAAAATTATAATGAATGTTTAAAATCTATTATAAGATAAGACACGTTGCCATTAATCTCCCCTCAAAATACTCCTGATTTAATCTCCAGCACACACACACACACACAAAACCAAAACCCAAAACGTAACAAAAAAATACTCCTGGCTTCCAACACATCCCATTTTTCTTGCCACTTTCTGAAGCAGTTCTGGAAATTTTCTTTTGTGAGTATCTTTAGTTTCATGCTCTGTCATGACAATGTTCTGTGTCACACACGCTTCTGGTATAGTAATTTCTGTCAAACAGAAACATGGTATGTCTTCAACTACCTTATTCACCGGACCTGACAGTGTGCCTTCTGGTTCTTCCCCAAAGTGAAAATGACCATGAAAGGTAAATGTTTTGAATCAGTTCAGCTGTGACAGTGCAACTAAAGACATCTACAAAAGAAGTCTTCAAGAACTGCTTCAGAAAATAGCAAGAACAATGGGAGAAGTATGTTCGAAGCCAGACGGGGAGTACTTTGAGGAGGATTATTAACGGCCATGTGTTACTGTAATACATTTTTTAAAAATTTAAACATTCACTGTATCACTCCTCATCTCTGTGTGTGTGTGTGATACACACACATTAAAATTAAACACTTAAGTTAAATGTGTATATATATATATATATATATATATATATATATATATATATATACACATTAAAATTAAACACTTAAGTTAAATGTGGGTATATAATACTGGACAAAGTAGATAAGATCCTTGCCCTTTAGGAGCTGCCTAGGAATTGTCCTGGATAGCCTGGATAGTCATTTCTATTTTCCTCAAAAGATTTTCTTACATGTATTTTTCAAGGACTAGTGGTGAGGAAAAAAAGTTTACCTTTAATAATGTATTACCAGCATATATACACGAAATCATAATGCGAGAGAAATACTAAATGGATTCAGTTCTGACCATAAATATTTCCTAATAGCTTTTCTGGTTGTATTTAATTGTATAATGCTAAGTTAGTAACTTTGAGCCAAATTTATAGAATATACCTCTATTATTCCTGAGTTTAATACTGCCTTGTAATTGATCAGTTTTCAAACAGATTTTATTTTCTCTTGGAAAGTAATATTTCCTAATAATTAAAAGCCTGGACTCTAGAGTCAGATTGTCTAGACAGACTTTTGTAACTATGTAACTTAGTTACTTATCCTCTTTGAGTCCTAATTAACTTTGCTTTTCTAAAAAGTGAGGGCAATCATCATATCTACCTTGTAGGAGGGTTATTTTGAGAATAAATGATTATATGTTTTATAGAATAATAGTCGTCTGCAGCCATAGCACCCTGACATCCAATCTTGCCTGATCTCAGAAGTGAAGCTGGGTAGGCCTGATTAGTCCTTGGATGGGAGACCACCTAGGAATGTCAGATGCTACAGGCTAGGGAGAAGGACCTGACAATCCACTACTGAAACAATCCACCACTGAAAACCTTATGAATAACAGAAAAGCACTGACAAAAGTGCCAGGCATGGCACAGTGTCAGAGTGTTTCATCTGTTGTACATAGGGTTGTAAGAGTTGTATGTGACTCAATGGCATCTAACAATATACTATTGTTATTGTTAGGTGTCGTCCAGTCAGTGTCTGACTCATAGTGACCCTACGTACAACAGGGGAAATGCTATTGTCAGTGCTTCTCTGCTGTTCATAGGGTTTTCAATGGCAGATTGTTTTTTGGGAGTGGGTTACCAGGGCCTTATCCCCAGCCTACAGCACTTGGTGTTCCCAGGTGGTCTCCCATCCAGGTACTAACCAGACCCTACCCTGCTTAGCTTCCACAATCTGAAGGGATCGGATACCATTGGGCTACTGCTGCAGGCTAACAACATATTATAGTCAATAGGATTTCCTGACAGATATCTTGTCCTGAGCAGCTTGAAGAATGGAGTAGTCGTTCACAGAGGCAGAAAAGATGGTGGTAGAGCACCTTAAAGGGACCAGATCAGGAGAAAAGATTCAACATGGTGATATCCATGAAAATGCCAAAAGAAATGAATGAATTATCCCTCTTCTCTATTCTTGCTCACTCAGTATAGAGTTAGGCTTGGGCTTAAAACATTTCTAAGTGTTAAGTTACTGTGTTAGGTAAGAATATGCATCAAATGCTTATTGTTAGGTGTCTTGAGTCGAGTCCGACTTATAGTGACCCTATGTACAGCAGATAGAAACACTCCCTAATTCTGTGCCAGGCACACAATTTAATTTATGTTTAAGCCTATTATTGTAGACACTGTGTGAATCCATCAAGTGGAGGGTTTTCCTTTTTTTCGTTGACCTGCCACTCTCCCAAACACGATGTCTTTCTCCAGGGATTGGTCTCTCCTGACTACGTGTCCGAAATATGTAAGATATAGTCTAGCCATTCTTGCTTCCAAGGAGCACTCTCATTGCACTTCATGTAGGACAGATCTATTGGTTCTTTTGGCAATCCATAGTATATTCAATAGTCGTCTCCAGCACCATAATTCAAAAGCGTCAATTCTTCTCGTCTCCCTTGTTCAATGTCCAGCTTTCACAACCATATTATGCAACCGAACACCATGGCATGAATCAGGCACACCTTCATCTTCAGTGTGACATCTTTACTTTTCAATACTGTAAAGAGATCTTTTGCCACAGCTTTTCCTAGAGCAATGCATCTTTTGATTTCTTGACTGCTGCTCCCACAGGTGTTGATTATAGAGCAGAGCAAAGCAAAATCTTGGACAACCTCAATCCTTTCTCCAGTCATAAGGATTTTTGTTTTGTTGATGTGCAGTCGCAATCCTTACTGAAGGTTATGATCTTTGATCTTCATCAGTAAATGTTTTAAATCCTCCTCACTTTCAGCAAGCAGAGTTGTGCCATCTGCATAACAGGTTGTTAATGAGTCTTCCTCCAATCCTAATGCCACATTCTTCCTCATAAAGTCCAACTTCTTGAATTATTTGCTCAGCATAGAAATCGAAGAGATATGGTGAAAGTATACAGCCCTGACATACACTTTTCTCAACTTTAAACCAGGCATTGTTTCCTTGTTCTATTCAGACAACTGCCTCCTGGTTCACGTACAGATTCCTTATAAGTACAATTAGGTACTCTGGTTTTCTCATTTTTCAAAGTTATCCATAATTTGTTATGATCAAATACTTATTATAAAATAGTTTTATAAATAAATTGCTCTACATGTATTAGCTTTAATGTTTCTGTCTCTTTAATGTATTTGTCTCTTTCCAGGTTATTCTATCTCCCAGTTACATCCTCTCCCTTTCAATCTTGCTGTGGTTTAAATAAGCTCTGTTTTTTATCTTCCAACATGGTCTTAATCTGTGTGTAAATCAGGGGTCAGATTGTTGTACTAGTTAATTTCCAATATTTGCTCTGAAGCAGCCAAGTAGAGGCCCAGGTCCACATATTCCCATTACTCAGAGTGTATCCAACCTAGATGCTGACAAGTAAAACATTTAAGGATGAGGATATAAATGAACATCTGAGATGTTATGGTTCAATGTATTATGATGTGGATGCAAGAGCTAGAGTGCTTTGCCTGATCCTTATGATTTTGGTTGACAAGAATGTAGAGTGCACATTTGCCTGGGAAGATGCAGATATGAGCAACAATCCTATGTGAAGCTTTTGCCGTCTGCCCAAGCCAAAGGATCACTTAAATAGGCTCCAGATTTCAATTTGTACTCTATACCTTCTATGAAGGAAAAGCTCTTATCTGGAGACTTATAGGCATATGAGCATATAAGCATTATATAGGCATATAATTATATAGGCATATAATATAAACATGTGTGTTTGTTTTCCCCTAAAGTCCACAGGGCACATGAGACTCTCTAAGATGTCCGTGACTCAAAAGTTAGGAAACATTGTGTAAAGAGTGTCAATACTCTAGTTTTTAATTAAGATCAGCTATGCAAATAACCTTTGTTATGCTTTTTGTATTGGGGCTTAAGTCCAATAGACAGGCCCTGTTAGTAAAGACACCATTAACAAAGGATGAAAGAATCCTTTGGCAATAAATGTTTAGCGGTAAATCTAAAACATTTGGGATGGGTTTTCCCATTGACACAGTGGTTTGATGTTTAATAGAGGGCACTGAATCTTTTTATGGAGGTGCTGATGTTTAATTTCTAACTATCACATGAATAAATGCAAATTTACACCAAACACAATGACGGGAAAAAGAGAAACAGGGTTGCTGAATTTCATCTTTCTGTGGAGGTGAGCTCTAGAGCTGTTATTCTGCCTAGTGAATTACAAATAATAGCCAGTACCAGGGAGAAAAGAAGAAAAAGAAAAAACTTCACACTTTTTCCTACCATCTGTTTTCTTCTCCCAGCAAGACCAGGAAGAATTGACTACCCGTGACATTTACTTTCCACCTTGCTCTGTCATTTTATAGTCCCATTAGCTTATACAATTTTCATACCAGGAAGGGAGAAATAAAGATTTGCCTTAAAAGCTAGATATATAAAAGCATTTAAAGGATTGTGTCTAAATCTAGATAGAAGATTAGATGCTTTAAAAAGCTGGTGTGATCATCATAAAATCTGGGCAAAAAAGTCTTATTACAGGGATTTTGTTAGAAGATTCTCATACCAGCGACTTGGGAGGCTGAGGCATGATTGTAAGTTCAAGGTCAGAGGCAGCCTGCATAATTTAGTGAGACCCTGTCTCAAAATAAAATAAAAATTAAAAAAACCCCTCAGTTTTCTGGTCGCATGACTATAAAAGAGACTCATAGCAAGCATGTTTCAGAAAGCTGACAAATTTAATAAGACACATCTGCTGTACAACTGAATTTTTTAAAATGGAGATATATTGCCATGACCTGTATAAATTATGAGATTCAAAGAAGTGGTATAAGTACACCACAAAACATTACGCATAAAGATAGTGACTTGGATGGAAATCTGTCAGTGCTACAAAAATACATATAAACAATATAATTTCCTTGATAAATCTACAAGGTATAAAATTTAAGAGTATTTACATAATTTCATACTAGATATGTGAAAAATATACCATTATAGAACAATCTCGTTCCAAAGTTTGAAACATAATTCTGTCAAATAACAATATTCATACAATGTATGAACTTAACAATAACTTTCTAGGTATAAAGTTGTTCTTTAGTGACAGTCAGATGAGGATCCTTCTGCATTATATTTTGATTAGAATTTCGTTTCAATTGGTACCTGAAAGAAGGCAGAAAGTTCTTTTTTAAAAAGATTTGTTAAGTTTTGGTCCTTTAAATAATTATATCTTAAAAGCTAAAGTTTACCAAAGTAACAAATTTTTTTCTTGAGTTTTAATGATCAAATACTCTTTATTACTATTTGGTTAACACAGACCATGTGATATCATGTTTAATATATGTGTTATTTAACTTAAAAATACAACGTGTTGTAGCAACATATTTCTTCACATTTGTTTCAGGGCCCACATGAGCTTCAAGGGGCCACATGTGCTGGCCAGGCATATTCAGCTTTTACTGCAATCACCACTGGTGGCCTATCCACAACTGCTGACTTATCTTTGTCTAAGCAAAGCCAGGAGCTGGTACTAAATGATTCATTTTTTTCATATGGGGAAGCCAAAGTACAGCATGGTGCTGACTCCAATCTGTTAGACAATTGGTTCTAAAGCTTGAATCATATCAGATTTAAATGTTTTTCTCATGCTTTATCCTCTAATACTTGGTGACAGTTCTGAAACCAGCTACTAGGGAGAAAATTTCTGCTACGAAGCTTTGTTTGTTTTTATGGGGTACTAAAGCAAGGTACTAAGTTTGGGCTTCTCTGGAATCCAGTGCTGGGAGGCAGCATCATGGACTTACCTGGGCTCTCCTCTTATCTTGAGTCTATCTACCTTTTCAAAAGGACCTTTTCATTTGACCTTTACTACTTGATATCACTCTTTGGTCCAAGATTATCTTATACATTTGTTCTTCATTTCTAACCTATATTCCTGTTTGCTGTTATTAGACCTTTCTTCATTTAAGAGAAATACCACCAGCCACCTCCTGTACTTGAAGACAGTCATTAGATTCTTTCTCAGGGCCCTCAATCCATTATTCTTTCACCAAAGCACAGAGGCAGTATGCTATAGGGAACAGAACACAGGTCTTGTCATCAGATCTTAGTTCAAATTCTATTGCTGGCACTTGGTGTGTGACCTTAAGCAAATTAGTTAAGTTCTCTGCACCTGTTTCCCAATATCCTCATTTGTAATATGAACACATCTCTTTTCCATATTGTTATAAGGATTAAAATAATGTAATGTGCCTACCACATACCGGGCCTACAAGAGAAACCAGTTTTGAGTTGATATTCTGCTTTTCCTAAACTAGAGACATTGCCTTAAAGGACTGAATGTTTTATAAATTAATGTTCTAGAATTAAATATGACTGTTCAGTCAAATGATTCTTTGGCGATCCATTCTAGTAAGGAAAGAAAGGGACCTAATTTTCATGTGGAGCTAGACCCTGTGCTAGGGACTTCCCATGCACCTGCATGTCAGGAGATGTGTATTAATTTCTCTCCTCCATCATTAATTTACCTGTTCATGGATATAGCAATACCTTCCTTGCCTCGTGGATTATTATAAGGCTAGAATAAGATCATGGTTGGAAAACTTTGTTTAAACTTTATAAAATAAAAATATATGCTTAGTGTAATATTAATAGAGACCTATTCTCCCTATTTTTCATCCCTTTTTCCCCCAGTCTTTTATTTTCCTCAAAATCCCCTATACAACTGGTTGGCATTGCTTCAGTTTCTAGGGATGAGGCACAGAGGCTCAAACAAGTACGGGAGATTCTGCAGCATGCTGGAAGAGGCCCTACTACTTTTAATTTTTTTTTCTGTGATGTCTGGATGAAGATAAACCTATTAAAGAATCCTACCTGACATTCCCGATTACGTAATCCTCCATTTGTATTTACGGTAAAGTCAAATTTCATATCTTTTGCCTGAGAAAAAGAGAATGAAAATAGTGATTAGGGACCAATTTTTTTAAATGTTGAAATATAAAGGAAAATTTAAGAAGTGCAGATAGTTGATTACAAGTGTGAATGCCATTGAAGAGCTGATTGATACCTGACTAGAATTAAACTTTGAAGTACTGTAATCCTTCTTCATCAAAATGTTTAAAACAGCATCATGAATTGTTAAGAAAAATATTGAGTCTGTGACTTCATCATCAAAAAATTCACACCGAGCAAGCTTCTCAATGAAATCATCTGAGGAGAAAAAAGAAACCATAGCACTTAGGAGGAAGAAATTATTTGGCTGTAAGTTTCCTCTTGAGGCTGCTAATTTGAAATTCCATTTGCAAATGTGCATTTCATTGACATTTGGTTGAGTGTTTGTGGGTTGAAGTGGTACAGTATCTGTGTATCATTAGTGCAGTGTCTTCTGAAACTAAATAATAACTTTCTAATAAAGATTATGGGGGGAAGGGCACATCCTGGTGGAAAAAGGAAAAATTGGAAAGGTTTGAATGAGAAAACCTTAAGTAGTTCCTAGAAGAAAATCCACTTTTGTATAGGCAGGACCCTAGACAGTTAACATCCCTACTTTCTTACCATCTCACTTTACCCCTCCCATCATCTTTGAGAAACCCATTCTTATAGGTACTTGTTGTTGTTGTTGTTAAGTGCCGTCGAGTCAGTATCCAACTCATGGCGACCCTCATGGGGTTTTCAATGGTTGACTGTTTTGGGATTGCCTTGGGAGTGGATTGCCAGGTCCTTCTCCCATTTTTGCGGTGCTGGGAATTGAACTCGGGACCTCAGAGACCACAGCGCTCTACCAACTGAGCTAAATCCCAGCCCCTTATAGGTACTAATGAGCATTTATTTGTACAGATCACTCAATCAAATATGACCTTATGTGTACTATGTGCAAAGCTCTGACTGAGTAATAGGAAGGATCAAAAGGAAAATTAAACCTGAATTTTGCCCTCAGGAAGACAGAAAACTTATATATAATCATAGTACTGAAAGGAAAAGCAAAATAATGGGAGCCAGAAGCAGTCTAGTTTTCCTCCTTTATTGTTTTCTTAATTTTAAATATAATTCCCAGCACACAGGAGATCTTCACATTATTTTTGTTGAATGAGAGTTATAGTATATGTACTATAGAGATTCCAAGAAAGTAGGTAAAGATCGTTTCCTCTCAGTGATTATGTGGGAAACTTGGCTGAACAGATACCATTTTATAGTGTCTAGGATTTGTAGAAAGGTGGAGGAAGAGAAGGAACCAAAGCATGGATGGTACATTCAGGGGAAGCTTTCAACAGATAGTGAGAGGACACAGGGCAGCTGGGGAGGAGGCCAGTTAGACCAAGAAGGATGCCAGGCAGGAATAGACACCTTCAAAAAGATCTAGGATGACAGAAGAAATGAAATTGCTTAGGAAATTAAGGAGTTCCTGGGACCAAGAGAATATTTTAAATCATATGCAACCATTGAAACTAGCAGATGCATATAGATTTTAGGGATGAGAGCCAGGAGAGAAGGAGAGATTGAAGATGCCAATTTCTGCCCTCCTTGAAGATGTGTGCCAGTTGTCACCTCTTCCTGAAATGCTGTACTGTGAGATAATATCAAGGTTGACTCCCACACTTCATTCTAGTCTCTGCTCAAATGTCATTTACTGGACATTTCTGGTCACCAGTCTAAAAGGGCACTATTTCCATTGTTCTGTCTTTTAATCCTGAACTATCACTCTCTGAAATAGGGTTTTGTTTCCTTATAAGGCTTTCCCACAAGACTATAAGCTTCATGAGGTCAGGGGCTTGTCTCTCACTGCTATTTGTAGTAGGTGCTCAGTAAGCCCATACTGAATGTCTGTCATGTCCTAGGAAATAGTAGGAGACAGGGAATAATAAAGTAAACAAGACCAATACCTGCCCTGGAAGAGAGCATAGTCTAGGGGTTGGGGGGGGACGACACACAGAGACCTGCAGGATAATGTGATTTGTGTGTTGTCTGCAGATGCAAACAGTCTGAAGACCCAGTGGTCTGCCTGGGAAAGGAAGGTGTTTTTCACAGTTATTGTTGAAAAAAAAAATCTTGGAGGAATTTTCTAGTCTGAAGAATGAGATGAGAGAGCATTCTAAGGACAGACAGTGTACTGGCTAGAAAGGTCTTCCAGGTAAGAAGAGATAAGGGTCTGGATTAAGGATGTGGAGATGGAGAGGAAGAGACTGATTTAAGAGAAAATATTACTAAATCTAGGGGTTCACTAAGTGCAGAGGAAAGAAGAGAAGGAGAAATTAAAAATGGTTCTGGGGTCTCTACTTTTGGGCAACTGCGTGAGTAGTGATACAGTGAATAAGACAGGAAAGGGTGGGCAGTTTAGGGAGGATGGGACATATACATATATAGCTTTGACTCTGTACATTGAAGTGTCTGTGGAATATCCAGACATGTAAATCATGGGTCTGCAACTCAGAAGTAAGATCTGGGCTGAAGGTAGAGTTTGGTAATTCACTAACATGTAGATAGGCTTGAAGTCATAAGTATGGAGAAGATGGACTAGGAAGAGTCCATGGAATTAGAGCTATAGGGTTTAAGATCAAAGTCTGGGGAAGACCAGCTGCTAACAGGTGGGAGAGGAACCAGTGTCAGAAAACTGAGGCACAACGGGAGAGGTGGGAGGTGAATCAGAAAGAATGGACTGGACCTGCGGAAGTCAGGGAGGGAGAGAGTTTCACAAACAAATGTTAAAGAAAAGGCCAAATACTCAAGCAAGCTCCAGCAGAGGCTGAGAAGGGGACTGCTAATCTTGACAAAATGGACATCACCAATAGATAACCTTGGCAAGACTGGCCTCATCAGCCAGGGGAAGCCAAACCAAGTTGTTATGGGATGAGCAATGCAAGGGAGGGAAAGAAGAAAGAAAACAAAACCACTCTTTCAGCAAGTTGAGAGTGGAAAACACTTTTTTGCTGCCTGTTAAATTAGGATTCACATTGTAAAAGTCACTTAATCACGGATTAACATAGCTAAAACATAAAGATGCTGTTTCCACAGGAATTTTTATTCACTCAGCTGCAAGTTGGATTACCTTGTTGATGATCATATAAAATACCTGTTCTTTGGAGAGGCTGCTCGACTGAGCATTAGAAGTGAGCCTGAAGTGACTGTCAGAACATAAAACAAAAATAAAATAACCTGGGCTGCATTTGTAGCTCAGTGGTAGAACACTTGTCTAGCATAAGGCCCTGGATTTGATCCCCAGCACTGGGGAGAAAAAAAGCATTGCTGACTTTTTTGTCAGGTGTGGGGGTGCACTCTGTAATCCCAGCATTTGGGAGCCTCGAGGCAGGAGGCTCTTGAGTTTGAGGCCAGCCTGGGCCACATAGAAAGACCCTGTCTCAAAAAAATAAAAGAACTTACCATCAGTTCCAACAATATACACATCTACTTTGATCCTGATAAATTCTTGCAAAATCTGTTAAAAAGAAAGTACATCTTCTTAAGGGTATGATTTCATTTGTGAGAAACATAAAGAAAACTATTACAATTATCTCTTAAGGGTGATATATTACTTTAAGAGCCTTTCACATTTTGAAAAGTGATAATAGAATAAGGAGATACTAAAGTTAAAAACAGGAGGTGGGCTTTAGTTCAGTTGGTAGAATGCTGCTCTGCACTCTGAGGACCTGAGTTCCATCCTCAGCACCGCAAAAATGGGGGACGGATGTGGCAGCCCATTCCCCAAGCAATCCTGAAAAAATCAGCCATTGCAAATCCTATGAGGGTTGTTATAAATCAGACCTGACTCAATAGCACCTAACAACAACAAAGTTAAAAACAAGGCTGCATGACAGAAATAAGCCTGAAATGAAGAGCTGTCTTTCTCAGCAAGAAATTAAAAATGATCATTCTTGAGGGAAGTATTATGAGAAAATATTCTGCCTCAGATTTACAAGATCACCTCTGATTTAATCTCAACATAGCATCTTCTATGCGGATGACTGGGACTAGAATTTTCTACCCACATAAAACATCCATGTGCGGTGGCTCACTTCTGTAATCCCAGCGACTTGGGAGGCTGAGGCAGAAGGATTGCAAGTTTGAGGCCAGAGGCAGCCTGTGTAACTTAGTGAGACTTTGTCTCAAGATAAAAAATACAAATACAAAGGGGCTGAGGTGTGGGTCAATAGTGGAACACTTGCCTAGCATGTGTGAGACCTACTATACCAACAAACAAACATCAGTGAAACAAAACAAAACACTATGACCCATATGTTGTTCACTGTTCCTGTCTACTATGGCTGGATATATCTAGTACCAAGGTATCTTTATAAAGTTTCCTGGTCTCTAGATTAAAAATAAATACCAGTGAGGATGTGAGTAAGATTATATAAAATAGGAAAAGTAGCTTCTACAGTTGGTCAGGTTAGATGATCATCAATATCTTCACCATCATCAATAAACATTTTTAGAACTTTGGTGAGGCACTGAGCTAAAAAGAGCTTTAAAAAAATCTGTCAGAATTCTTGTCCTTTGTGCTATATGGCTTGGATTTTTTAAAATGTTGTATATGTATTTTTTCTCTTCAGCTAAAATAACAACAAAAACTCAAGAAAGAAAAAAGTAAGTGCTCTTGAGAGTTCTGTGATGTTAAAATTAAGATAAATTGGGAGAAAATTAAATTAATCCCATTTTCTAATTTTGTATCCCATCTCCCCATACTTGATAGATCTTATCTTAGTTCCCCACATGACTGTCAGCTTATGGTGCTATGGGGGCTTGTGAGTTGCTGTGGTGCTGAAAGCTACACCACCAGTACAGATACCAGCAGGGCCACCCGTGGAGGACAGGTTTCATTTGAGCTTCCAGATTAAGACTAGGGAGAAGAAACCAAAGCCCACTCCCAAAACAACTGAAAATCCTATGAATAGCAGAGAATCACAGACAATGATGCCAGAAAATGAGCCCCCCATGCTGGAAGGCATTTAATAAATGACTTTGCCTCTTCAAAGGAGAGTTGACCTTAATTGATGCGAATGGAGTAAATCCCCTGGGACTTCCTTTTGCTGATGTGGCATGACTCAAAATAGGAAGAAACAGTGGCTGCAACAATGGGCTGAAACATAAAAAGATTGTGTGCATGGCACAGTATGGGGTAGTGTTTCATTCTGTTGTACATAGGGTGGCCAGGAGTTGGATCTGACCCGATGGCACCTAACAACATCTTAGTTCAGCTTGCTTAGGCAGATTTAAATAAAAACCTAAGAAAAACAGAGGGAAATGTGGAATTTCTTAAATTTCGTTAAGAAAATTTCCACTGTTAGCCGGGCATGGTGGCACAGGCCTGTAATCCCAGAGATTTGATGGTAAGAATGCCTGCAAAAGCAGGCGTGAGGCCCTGGGTTCAACCTCCTAGTACTGTTGAACAAAAAACAAAACAAAAGATAAAAAAAAGAAGAAAAAAAAAGGAAAATTCCTGTTGGAAATTAATTTGTTCTGGAAATCCTGACAGTAGTGTGAGAAGAACCCAGATCACAACTTGCTTGTTTTAGTCTTATTTTTAAATCATATTTGACATTTATTCTTTCATATATTACTTGTAGGCATGCAGTACTGGGGAGTTGAACCCAGGGCCTCCTGCATGCTAGGCAAGTGCTCTACCACTGAGTTGCACTCAGGCTGTTGTTTATTTTTTATTTTGAGACAGAGTCTGGCTAAGTTGCACAAGCTGCCTCTGGCCTCAAACTCATGATTCTCCTCCCTCAATTTCCCAAGCCCCTGGGATTCCAGTGCCATGGCCAGACAGACATACTTTTAAATTGTTGTTGTTGTTGTTAAGTGCCGTTGAGTCGTGTCCGACTCATAGCGACCCTCATAGGGTTTTCAATGGCAGATTGTTTTCCGGGATTGCCTTGGGAGTGGGTTGCCACATCCTTCTCCCATATTTGTGGTGCTGGGAATCGAACTCTGGACCTCAGAGACTGCAGAGCAGCACTCTACCAACTGAGCCAAATCCCAGCCTCCTACTTTTAAATAGCCAAGTGAAATTTCATCATCTTATAACAGATGATGAGAAAAACAAAGGGACCCACTGTTCCATTTCTCCTGTGGTCCTTTCCAGATCTTCTCTGATATCAGGATAATTTAGATACAATACTCACAAGGATCTGAAAGAACTACAGTAATGCCCATTTTTCATAGGAGTGTGAGTGTAGTTATCTACCAGCCAGTTCCACACACATTACATGAGTAGATTTGGTTGCCTTCACAATTATATGTAATCTTATGGAAATGCACTTTTTCTTAAAAGAATTCACTGAACACTGTCCATTCCACTTCTATCCCTTTTATGGAATAGTTTAACATTAAAATTTACTTCTAATTAAGTGTATATTATCTACAGGAGCATCCTTCCATAAATGCATCCTCTTTTTGAGACAGAATCACACTATGTAGCCTAGGCCAGCCTCAAATTTACAGTCCTCCTGCCTCAGCCTCCTGAGTGCTGGGATTATAGGCATGAGCCACCATGCCCAGCCATAAATACAATTTTTACCTTTAATTAATGATTGGTTATTTTCTTTAAGAAAAAATAAATTACCGTTTTGAGACCCCTCATTGAAGAAACATCAAGAAAAGACACTGCTGAGAAATCGAGAATGAGGCTGTGGAGGCTGATTTTGGGAACCACAAGGTTGAGAGGGAGATCAGCATTCCAGTCTATCTCGAAGGGCAGGTCTGTAGTAACAATTGGCTGATCCAGCTCTTCTATCTGATTGTTGTCTAGCTCTTCATCAGAATCTTTTAAGGCATCAGCAGTACATATAAACCCTTTCTACAGGAGAAGAAAACAAGTATGATAATTCTGACAATGAAAAATGTGTGTATTTCGAGGGTAAGCAGGGTGTTTTTGAAGCACAGATTCAAAGTTGGGCCAAGTAATGGGAATGTAGACACTTGGTACTTTTGTACATTGGTACTTTTTGTCTGTGGTACTTTTCTGAGGGCACTAAACATTTTTAATGATATCCTTGAAGATGCCATTTTAATAAATGACATTTATTAGCATGTGGAATACCTCATTTATCTGGCATTTAATTTAAAGGAATGGAACTAACACCCTGCATTATGTTTTATGAAGATTTTAGCTATAATGCACAGAACTGTGGTGGGAAACTCACAGGTGTCACTTGTAGCAGGCCTCGCTTCTGCAGTTTTCGGATTTTCTTCAAAGCTTTGTTGCGCTTGCGGAGAATTTGAAGTGGACTAAAGCCAACCTGAAAAACCCATTGCTATGTTACAAGAGTACTGAATATTCTGCTATTTATATAGAATGATTCTAATAACTAGCTGGGATGGGTTGAGGGATTAAAACACACAATAAGGATATTTGTGATAAAATGAGAAAGTGGTTTAAACATCAGCAATAACATTGTGTCATGCCTATGGTTTGCTTTGCCTACACGCAATTATCAAAATTCAAAAACCTCCATATGGGACAGGAGAGGTAATTTGGTGGTAGAGTGCTTGCCCAGCATGTACAAGGACATGCGTTCAATCCCCAGCACCACAGGGGTCGGGGGAGGGGCCTCCATACAGCCAAGGATTTTTCCACAAATGATCGCTCAGTGGTAGAGCACTTGCCTAGTAGGCAGGAAGCCCTTGGTTTGATCCTTGGTACTGCCAAAAAAAAAAAAAAAAAAAAAAGCACTTAGATGGAAAGATAGTAAATTAAATGAAAATGGACATATAGAAAGCCATATATCCAATATAATATCTGATGCATGCCAAATGAATAATATATTAGTCAGGGCTTAAGGCAATTCTGTGCGAGACACAATTAGACAAAAAGGCAAGTTTCAAGAATGAGTCCAGAGCTTTTGTTTCTTAACCTTAAAGACTTCTCCTTGTTATCTTTACCAGGACACTCAGTATTTATTGTTAAATGTTCATTTACAATTTCTATCTCTTCAATGAATGCAGTCAAATATTGTTGTTGTTGTTGTTAGGTGCCATCGAGTTGGTATCCGACTCATAGCGACCCTCATAGGGTTTTCAATGGCTGACTGTTTCGGGATTGCCTTGGGAGTGGAATGCCAGGCCCTTCTCCCATTTTTGCAGTGCTGGGAATTGAACTTGGGACCTCAGAGACTGCAGCGCAGCGCTCTACCAACTGAGCTAAATCCCAGCCCAGTCAAATATTAAGTGCTTCCATTTCTGAAATTAATAATCAAATAAAATCTATAGGAGGATATTTTTAAAAAATAAGCAGCCTAAAGCCTTGTAGCAATTCTCTTTTACTTTCCAGTAATTTGTTAAAAGGATTCTTTATTGTACTTCATTGCAAGAGGCTTATTTGCCCACAAATTAACAGATTTTTTATAAGGTAGTTTCACCTACTCTGGGACATGGGACACAAAAACACTGACACAATCTTCACATACATGAAGTCAATGACTTCCTTGTTAAAGAACAAATATTTCGTTCCTAGATATTCAGTAGAAGTTTTTAAAAAGTTGAACACCCCCAAACCTTACAGCATCAGTAAGTTTCTGCTTAAAGAAACCAATATTTGCAAAGTAGATTGGAGATGGACATCTGAAAATTTTCACTCCTTCTGGCTCATACATCTGTAAGCAGAGAAGTGATAGTAGGCAGTGCTCATTAGATTCATATTAATAACTTTTATCAAGTCAAAGACAAAAATGAATCTCTCTTACATCAGAGTAATCTTTTTTATTCTTATAGATGTTGCTTCTTCCAATGTTGGCCAGTGTGCTGCATTTTGGACTGTAGGGAAAAACACCACCAAGTAAATTATTTGTGCATATTTGTTAGGCATATAAAGCTGACATTGATTTTTTTTCTTGCATATCAACACAAGCTCACTTTTCAAAATTTAAAAGGTCGGAGAATTGTGGTATCATCACCGAGCCTGAAGGGCAAACACTTCCTTTTACTTTTTCTTATCCTCCACCAGTTCCTCAAACGATGTGTCCTATCTATCAGATGACACTTTATGAAGGCCTTCTTCCATAGTCTTTTTCTTGTTGTTATTTTCTTTTTCTCTTCTATTCTTCTCTCTCTCTCTCTCTCTCTCTCTCTCTCTCTCTCTCTCTTTCTTCCTTTCTTTTTGTGGTACTTGAGTGTTGAACCCAGGGCCTCACACATACTTTTGCAAGCATCTTCTACTAGCTGTACCCCTAAGCCATTTTTTACTTTTTATTTTGAGTCAGGGTCTCGCTAAATTACGCAGGCTGCCTCTGGCCTTGAATTCATAATCCTCCTGACTCCACCTCCTGAGTGGCTGGGATTATAGGTATGCACCACTGTTCCTGATCTTCCATAAGCTTTTGCCACTTTGATTCTTAATATCACAATTATTCAATGAGATGAGGTAGTGTGATGACCCAGTTGTATGGATGAGGACATGAAGAAGTAAAATGACTTGCCTATACAACCATTCAGTCTGTCTCTTTGCTTCATGGGTCAACAGTAAGGAATCCAATAAAAATATAAATGAATAAAGTGCAAGAACTACCAATGTATTTCCATACTAGGGTATGCCATCTGCCAAAGAATAACATTAAGTATGATAACAACTTCAGTTCTAGAACTCTTTAGCTCCCAAGAAGGCTTAATTCTCCTTCTAATCACACTGTGTAATCCAGCATAGGCTGAGTGACCACATGGTGGTGATATTATCTGACAAAGGCAAGGTGTTTGAATTGGATGGCTATTAAGAACCAAGAATTCCAGTCCTATGTGGAATGTTAGGACCTAGAGGGACCTTTGAGAAGTTCTCTAACCCAATTCCATGCTTGTAAAGTGGGAATACTATCTAACAACCAGTGAAGACAGAGAGCCCTCCACTATACCTGGAGGATCTCACAGTCTCATTGGTAACTCATTCCTTTGTTTAACAAATCTAAGGCAATGACATTAAATCTGCCTAGTTCAGAATTACTTCTGGTTTACAGGTGGGCAAACAGACTCAGAGATTTATATGATTTCTTTGGTGTCAAAGTAGAAAGCAGACTCATAGCAGGTCTCATCTGTGGGCTGGTGCTCTAATGCTGGCCCATTCTACTGCCCGTCAGGCCCTAAGGTGAGTAGCCTGAGGGCAGCTCCACTGACCAGGCCTGATATATAGGCATGCTCATCAACCGCACTACTTTTCTCTTAACCAGTGACAAATGTTTTGCTCTTCTGATGCCTGCCAGGATGCAGAGCATGAGAACTCACAATTGGGTCCTGAACACAATGGTTAGGAGCTGAAATGCCACACTTGCTGCCAGGCCTAACCCGAGTCCCAGGACAATGGCAAAGATGAAGGTCATGATCCAAATCAACTGTAAAAAGAAAGCAACATATGTACTACAATTTAATTTAAGTAAAATACAATGTCTTAGGTCTAGAGCTATGAGAAAGCATGAACGTCTACCAAAAGCATAGGTTGGAAGTTGTTATCTTGGGCTAGGGAGTAAAATACATAGGAAGTCATCTATCTGTCTTAAGAGGTCATTTCTGTGGGCTCAGGTTCTGGGCCAGAGAAACACAAACAAATATAGGAAGAGCCATAGAGTGTGTTCATTTCTAATCCCACCCCTGAATAAGTTAAGGAAATGAGATTGAGTCTTTCATAGCAAAAATAACATAACCAGCCTATTCATTAAAACCCACAAATTAACTGGGAGAGCCTATACTAATCTAACTCTTGGTCTGTTGATTTAATTAATGGCTATTCTCTCTACAAAAATTTTAGCATGCCAAAAGGGTGTTTAAATCCCACACAATGATCAACCAGGACCAAGTGTAGCTTATTACTTTATGCTCTTTAAGTACCATAGGGTATGTCAACAAGCATTTTTTCACCACAGACTTTGCCCCTGATTAAGTTATGGACTCTGCAAGACATGATGAGAGTAATCTTTTCCAAAAGAAAGATTATTTCCAGAAGGAAGACTCAGAATTTATATTCTTCACAGATTCTCTGGAAAGTAAAACATTATATAATGAAGAATAGAAGCAATGTGTACTCTCAGGTTCAGAGAGTTTCTGTGGCATTCAACATGCAAGAACTTTTGTTATAGATCTAAGAAAGCCCAGCACAAGTGCTTTGTGAAGGATTATCTACTTTCAGGAGCCCATTCTTTTATTTGTTTATTTACTTTGAGACAAAGTTTCGCTATGCAGTTCAGGCTGGTCTTGAACTCAAAATCCTCCTGCACTGGCCTCCTGAGTGCTGGGATTATAGGCATTTACACTTTGTTTGGCTAGAGCCCAATCTTGTGAATTAAAATCTCAGAGAGTGATCATTATAGTATGCAATATAAAGATAGCAAATAAAATAAAGTAAGGTTATTTCAAACAGGCATATATAGAAACAAAATCTCATAGAGTTTATAATATAAATATGCATTTTGCATCAGCATCAAACTGTCATCTTGATTATTTTTTTCAAACACCACTGTGTCTACTTACACAATCGTATTTATCCTTTCGCCACAATCTGCCTATTTCAGCAAACTGCATCAACATTCCCTTTAAGTTTCCAAGTGCTAGAGCTGCCAGGACAGACTGTGAAAGAAACACACCAGATGTATTTTAAGTTAATCAAATAAACCATATAGAAGCAAAGGTGAAGGCTGAAGATAAGTGACCCTTATAAGGCCTCAGAGCATGTCAAAGTATACACCCTTTTCTAGTGTGCAATGCCCTATAATACACACCAGAGCTGGGACTCTGACCTGCTCCCCCTGCATGAGGTTGTACACATCACAGTGGTAAGGGCTGAACTGTTCTTTGTGATTATGACATAGATGATCTGATGGCACTTAACGGCCTGCATCTTGGGACAGAGAAAGGTAGATCTTAAATCCTATGGCAGGTAAACATTGGAATAAGTTCTGCCTAAGCAAAGCTAGTCTACATGCATCTGTTTATTGAAGTTGAGAAAATAGGGGCTGCCCTTGTTAAAAAAGAAAAGGAAAGAAAAAAGAAAAAGAAAAGAAAAGAAGAGTTAGGTTGAGGAGCTTGAGGTCCTAGAAAGAGAATTCAAATCTTTGGTGATGACTAGCAATCATGCCATTTTATAAGAGGAAGCTAAAAATCACAGAAAGGTTAACAAAGACTTGAGGCAGGCTCTCTGGGACAACATGAACTGTATCTGTCCTATTCTCTGCTGTATCCCTAGAACATACTATGGTAAATGCATATAGGAGGGGCTTAATAATTATTCAATAAAGGAGTTGATGAGCTAATGCGTTAATATTTTCAACCCAGTACTAACTACCCACAACATAGCCTCTTAAGAAGCCCTAGTGTTGACACTGCTGGGATTTAGCTCAATTGGTAGAGCACTGCGCTGCAGTCTCTGAGGTCCCGAGTTTGATTCCCAGCACCGCAAAAATGGGAGAAGGACCTGGCAATCCACTCCCAAGGCAATCCCGAAACAATTGGCCATTGAAAACCCCATGAGGGTCACTATGAGTCGGATACCGACTCGATGGCACCTAACCTAACTAACAAGTAGTGTTGACACCATTGAATGGCAGATCCACTAAGAGGGCCCAGAAGTGTAAACTCAGCCTGCCACACACTTTAGGCTTCTGATCGTTCACATATTAGAATGCCATAACTGGTCTTGTGAGAATTGTAATAGTTGAAGTGAAACATGCTGAACAGTTAAGTATGTGTATCACATCCTTATTTGGATTCTAACACAGTGGTAGGAACCCTTCCTCCACCCACCCCTCAAGCTGTTCCATTGTGAATAGAGCATGTAATCTGTATACTGACTACTTTCATACCACGAAAGTGCAGTGTCCAAGGAAAGCCAAACATAGCTTTTATTTTTCTACCTTGAAGATTGTTTAACTCATCCAGCTATTTTTAATCTTCACAAGGAACTTTTAATATCTAAATAGTTAATTTAATTCACTGTTAGATTATAGGTCATTGAAGAAATTTGGTCTTAAGTAACTTTAAAAAGGAAATTTCATGAAAATGGATGCCAGTTAAAAAATGGGCAAACAGTAAAGTCTGTAACCTACTTAACAGTACGTTACTAATGTCAGCATCTTTGTTTTGATATTGTACTACAGCTGTAAGAGTTGTCACCACCGTGGTAGATGGTGAAGGACAGCTGGTTATAGTACTCTGTATAATAGGCCTCCTCATTTTGCAGGATGTTAGTATAAATATATTAACTGCCGTGTGTTAGAGACTTTTTTTTTATTAATTGAGCATTACTTCCCAGCATCCCAGTACTTCATGGAACAATGGATTGAAACAACTTATAATGGAATACATACTCAATAGAGTACTTTTAAAGTAAAGGGTACAGAACATTGAGAAACCATAGAAAAGAAAAGGGGATGACTCTACCAAGAACATGGAGTGTGCAATTGACATAAAGGATTAAGTAGGAGTGAAATGCTTAGAACTTCACTGACACATTCAACAAATGTTCATTATTAGCTGTTATTATGGGCAATTTTGAGGCTGGGGTTAAGCTCAGTTGGTAGAATGATGCTCTGTGCTCTCTGAGGCCCTAGGTTCTGTCCACAGCACTGCAAAAATGGGAGAATGTCATGGCAATCCACTCCTGAATCTTGAAACAATCAGCCACTGAAAATTCCATGAATAGCAGGGAAGCATTGACAAGAGTGCCAGGCAGGGCACAGTGTTGGGTAATGTTTTATTCTGTTGTACATAGTGTTGTTACAAGTTGGACCTGACTCAATGGCACCTAACAACAACAACCTGGGCTACTTTGACTTCATAAGGTGAAAAGAAGCAAAGTTGCTACTCAGGTGCTGCAAGGACATTCCTGATACAATGATCTAAAGAGAATTTATCACATGGAATCTGTACAGAAGGTGCTTTCATTGACATCCTGGACAGGTCCTGGAGTGTAGTTTATTCAGGAGAGAGATAGGATTTTAAACAGTAATTATTTCTTTGGTTTCTACAAATTGATGTGGGAGAGGTAGAGCCCCCATTTACACATTGTAGAAGCATAACTAGGTTCTTCTCTATGTAAGGGCAAATGTGTGCACACTTATTTTTATTAAGATACATATTTTTGTATTCCTTTACTGGTGACTTGTTGATTTCTTTCATGTCATTTGTTTTCAAATCAGGAAATTAGTATATGGAGGACACATTTTTGGCAAATAGTACTCTGCACTGCTTGAAGACAGATTTGTCCAGTGAGGGTCTTTGTTATGACCACACTGGGAGTCCAGAGAAATGATACTAACATCGCATTTCAGCTGCCAACCAGCATGGGAAAAAGGCCTATCTAGCAACCAATAGACACTGATAAGCTTTGTATTCAGAAGTTCAATATAATGTTTCTATAATAATAATAATAATAATGATTTTCATTGATGATATTAATGATCAGGGGTTAGGTACTTCATGTGCATTACCTCACTTAATTTTCATAGCTAATCTTTCTGGTGGTTACTATTTCCCTCCCTATTTTATAAATGGAGAACCTGAGGTTCAGAGAGGTTAGGTCATTGGCCCAAAAGCACACAGATAATATGTGACAGAGCCAGGATTAGAAGTAGGTTTACAGGGCTCCTCATCCAGTGCTTTATATATCACCTCAAGATCATATTAAAAGCACAAAGAACAATGTATTTACCATCATCTGGTTTCCTAAAGATCCTTTATTTCTCTAGGTCTGATGCTATTTTTAAAATCTGGATGCTGCAGCAATTTGTAAGCATTAAACTAGACCCCCCATAGTGATAGACAGGGGAGCACAAGGTTGAAGAGGGGAGGTCTGTGTCTGGCCATTTACTCCCATCCTACAAGCGGACAGTGTTGGTTTTGGAGTCAAACCAAATCTCTAGTTGCTGCAGGGCGTATCCTAAGAACAGGTTGCGCGGCTGGTAGCACCATTCTCTGCATTAGATAGAGGGCCTGATTACCTCAACCTTTAAGAAAATCTTTGCTTCAGTCAATCCAGGTTGAAGCTGCAGTGCCAGGGCACCTACCTGTTTAAACATTAATTATATTCTGCACTATGCACATGAAGAGAGCACAGAAGATAAGGCAGTTTGGGCATCTGCATTCCTAACATTCATAAAATGCTGCCAGGGGATATGAAATATTTTGGGTCCATAGTGTAATGGCTAAGGAGAGGAGCTGAGAATTTATTGTTACCTCATTTTCCCTAGTTTTAGTTTATGCTTTCAGAGTTAGAGAGCAAGACTGCTTGATTTATAACCCCAGGGAGAGAGATGTAACCCAGAGAGAAGTGTTACCTTTTGTAGTGGTTGCAGAAGAAATCCAATGGCTACAATGACAATCAGCACGATGATAGAGGAGAGCAGCCCAGCGATCTGTGAAGACAAAACAATTCTCAAGACAGTCTGCACTTTCCCTCTCGCTTGGAGTTCCTATTATTAATGCTAGGATGGTCCTTGCAGCCAAGACACTGAAATACCTGTGTTTTGCCTCCTGTGCTCTCCTGAACCCCTGATCTGGAGAGGGCTGTACTCCCCGCAAATCCTTGGAATGATCCTGTGAATATGTTACTCACTCCGAGGGCTATTAACTCCTGACATGAGAACAAAGACAAAACTTTTTTAGAAGCATTCTTTTAAAGAGACTATTACATGAAGGAAATATTATTTAAAATAGCTCAATTAGACCCAGCGTAGATCAGGTACTCACCTGATTGCCATCGATTGGATAATCATATTTAAGGGAGTAGACACTAGCAACTGAAAAAGCCACTACAAAGCCAACAATTGCGATGCCGAAGCAGTCTCCTATGGTGTCTTGGAAAATCTGGGCATCAGGTGTAATAGGGGGTTGAAACCTGAAATCGAAATTAAGCAAATCTGAATGTCACCAACTTGTTTATAAACTCAATTATTGGGCAAATCAATGAATAAATGCAATTTAGGCTGAGTTGTGTCTCACTTTGGAGGATGACTTACAAGAATTTAGTCCCATTGAAAACTTCAGACTTTGTCATCTTATTGTGGAAAAACAATGCTGCCTAGATATGGTAAAAGACTGTAAATCCAGACTAATGACTATGGTAAGTTGGATAATATCTTGCCAGTGTACCCACTTTATGATGTATACATATATCCCTATAAATTTCATGCAAAATGCCTTAGAGTGTACTTGTATTGTCACATAGAGTAACAAAGCATCACCCACAAATGCCTCCAGTAGTTATCCACGGATGAAGCCTCAGAGAAAACACAGTTCTGAGACAAGGGAAGCAAAAAAGAAAGTCTGCCCTCCATTGATAACAATAACCCTTTGTGGAAAACCCCTAACAGGTGGGCCTTGGGCTTTGCCCTGTACTCCACAGATCTGCTAGAGTCAACCATGGCCTGATGGAGAGCAGATTTTAGTTTAAAGTGGTCAAATGTTAGAGAAATGTGCACCTCACAGTGGATACTTCTGTGCTTATGCTCATGAACTCAGAGCACTTAAATACATTTACTAGTTGTATTATAAAAGGTGCACATCTCAAACTCAAAATCAATTTCCTAAAATGCTTAATTCCAGTAAACATCTGCTTCTGACCTAAAACTTAATGGAAGTGGGCTGATTGGATCTAGTTAACTCTTTCTGAATTGCATTTCCATGTTTTGTGTGAATGATCATAAATTTTCAGTTCTACTTTTGAGGAAGCACTGTTGTTCTATACTCTGCAGACACTGTAAATTGGAAACTTAGCTTAGAATACTGTTTTTTTTTTTTTAAAAAATAAGAAATATGGTATCAGTAATACGATTAAGGGCTGGGCTTTAGCTCAGTGGGTAGAGCCCTGCGCTGCAGTCTCTGGGGCTCCGACTTCAATTCCCAGCACTGCAAAAATGGGAGAAGGGCCTGGCAATCCACTCCCAAGACCATCCTGAAGGACTCAGCCATTGAAAACCCTGTGAGGGTCGCTATGAGTCGGATACTGACTCGATGGCACCTAACAACAACAACAACAACAATATGATTAAAGTTTGCATTTTGTACTGAAATAACTACTTTGTTGTTAGGTGCCGTAGAGTCGGTATCCGAATCATAGCGACCCTCATAGGGTTTTCAATGGCTGACTATTTCGGGATTGCCTTGGGAGTGGATTGCCAGGCCCTTCTCCCATTTTTGTAGTGCTGGGAATTGAAGTCGGGACCTCAGAGACTGCAGCGCAGCGCTCTACCCACTGAGCCAAATCCCAGCCCGAAATAACTACTACACTACTGTTATTGTTTTGTTTTGGGTTTTGAACACCATGGAGTGTTGTGCCAGAGAAACATAGTGCAAAGACTTCATTTCCTGGCTCTACCACTTGCCCTTCCTGAACTGCTATTTCCTCATTTGTAAAATTAGGATAACAATACCTGTTCTCTTTTCATTGTAGTTTTGTGAGAGGGTCAAATAAAATACAGACTGGGAGTCCTATTTGTTGTTGGTAGGCACCGCTGAGTCATATCCGAGTCATAGTGACCCTGTGTACAACAGAACAAAACACTACCTGATACCATGCTATGCCTGGCACTATTATCAGTGCTTCTCTGTTAGTCATAGGGTTTTCAATGGCTGATTGTTTCAGGAGTGGGCTGCCAGGTCCTTCTCCCAACTCTACAGCACTCAGTATTCCCAAGGTGGTCTCCCATCCAAGTACTAACAAGGCCTGACTCTGCTTAACTTCTGAGATCTGACAAGATCAGACACCAAGAGTGGCATGGCTGTAAAGGAGTACTGTTTACACACTGTGAAATACAAAGTTCCTGCTAACTATTATTATAGGATTCTTCTTGAATCTAAACCTTTGTGTTTCTTTACTGTTTCAAAGAACACTTCCCTTGGGCCAAGTTATTTGCATTTAGTGCGAATGTGACTTAACCAAATAACTTCTAAAGTGTCACGTGCAGATCAGTAATAATTAATAATCATTGTTTCCATTAATAGTCTGTTTGTAATTAACAGAAATTTAAAATGCCCACTGAGTCATCATTTAGAAAAAAATTGGAGTATAAAGAAGCACATCAAGTGCCTTTATCTAATTTAAGTGCTAAATTAGTAATAGCAGTAAACTGTAGGCCAGGCACTTAACCTTATCACATGCATGACATTTTTTTGTCCTTTTGAGAATCCTATGCAATAGCTATTATTTTTAGCTCCACTTTTACAACCAAGTTCACTGAGGCACACATTTTAGAAATTTGCCCAAGGTCAGGAAGTGATTCTGAAGTCAACCAGAGGACTATGCCACTCACTGGAACCTGTGAGCTTATCTATTAGGTCACACTGCCTCTATGTAGAGTGTAATGGTTAATAAATGTGAAGTAGTTCCTTCCCCTCAAAATGAGAAGAAACACAGGGATGCAACAATAGGCTCAAAAAGATCAATGCAACAATAGGCTCAATAAAAAGATCTTGTGTATGGCACAGTGTTGGGTAGTGTTTTGTTCTGTTGTACATAGGGTCACTATTAGTCAGACTCTACTCAAAGGTACCTAACAATAGCTCCTTCCCCACTCTGCATACCCAGGGGAAGAGAGGTCCACTAACAATTAATATATTTACTAAATCAGGTCTCTAGGATTATCACTCAGTTATCTTAATCTTATTATTCATTTTCAGAATCCTAGTTCTGACAGGACCCCCTTTGACTTGCATTTGTTTAATTTTTTAATGTGGTTTATGTCTCCTAAGACATTTAAGGGCTGGGATTTAGCTCAGTGGGTAGAGCGCTGCGCTGCAGTCTCTGAGACCCCGAGTTCAATTCCCAGCACCGCAAAAAAATGGGAGAAGGGCCTGGCAATCCACTCCCAAGGCAATCCCGAAGCACTCAGCCATTGAAAACCCTATGAGGGTCCCTATGAGTCGGATACTGACTCCACGGCACCTAATAACAACAATAAGACATTTAAATAAAATGTAATCACTTGAAAACTGTAAGGTAGAGGGAAACCCTTAGTTTAGTTAGTTAGGTGCCATCA
>VMDO01000165.1:284059-393624 GCA_007922755.1 Pedetes capensis
AGGGGAAACACTATTGTCAGTGCTTCTCTGCTGTTCATAGGGTTTTCAATGGCAGATTGATTTTTGGGAGGGGCTTGCCAGGTCCTTCTCCCAAGCCTACAGCTTCTGGTGTTCCCAGGCGGTCTCCCATCCAGGTACTAACCAGGCCCGACCCTGCTTAGCTTCCGAGATCTGACGGGATCGGATGCCACAGGGCTACCACTGCAGGCTGAGGGAAACCCTAGAAATAGCTTTTTAGTGTCAGCCTAGTTTCCACTTCACAACTTCTTAAATTGAAAATGATGTTTGTGATTCATTAGGTGGAGCACACAAAGATATGGTGCTAAGAATATACTTTTGCTTTAAAAACCATACATATATCTACCGTTAAAGAAATTTGGGTATTTGTAAGACAACTAGATATATATATTCTGATTTCTGGCATTCTCAAGTACTTTTTAAGCCTGGGGAGGAAGAGCAGCATTTATTTATTTATTTGTTTGTTTATTTATGAAAACTATCTTTTCTTGGTAAATTGAAAGAAATTGATATTATGTATCGGGGGTAGGAGAAAAGAACATAAACTTGGGTCTCCCTTCTCAATCCACTAAATGTATTCGAATATATTTTCAAGTTCCTTGTACAAACGTGGGGTTCCCATCCTTTTGCAGTGGCTAAAGTGACTCTGGCTTTGTTTTGAATTTGATCATGAGAAAGGACAGAGAGTGCCTATCTGGATTGCTCAAGCGGTATGCCTCCAGTGTCTCTTTTGAACTTTTGGAACTTGGCTCCAACAACCCCAAACAAAGCACTACATACTATTTATACAATTTATGCACCAGGAAATCTGATTATAGTTAATGCTACTTTATAAGGAGAAGTGATTTTTTTTGCCTCCTTTTCTACTTTTACTCCTTTCCTAATTTTTATTTTTATGTGAGCCCTCACTTGCCTGATCTGTGAATTCTTCCACAAGGAGAAACATCCTGATATTAAGAACAGTGGACCCTGGCATTCTTTGTAGCTGCTTTCTTGAAAGAGAGCAGCAAACCTTCCTTATACGTGCAGGATGTCAAGGGTTTCTGATGAGGGTTTCATGTCTTCTCTACCTACTGCTAATTTACCCTATGCTAAATACTTTAAGATGCCAGCACAGAAGACACACTTACCCGCTTTTCATCTCCCCAACCACGGACACGTTAAATCTGTGTTCAAAGTCAAAGCCATAGGACACACCTGTTGCGATCACAGTCTGCAAAGTTGCAGATTGCCCAAGTTAGAAATGTGAGGTGCAAGAAGCAGTCTTACTTTGGAAAAACAAAAACAAACAAACAAACAAACAAAGCCACAGCCCAAACCCATCTCTGGACCTGTTAAATAAGAATCTCCAGCCTAGGCTTTGTTAGTTTTTAAGAAGTCCTGAGGCAATTCTAATCTGCCACAGGGTGGAGAACCACAGCTCTAATTCAAATAGGTCTATCTAAAGTCTGGTCTTCTTAGAGGTCTTGCTCTCTGTACCTTCCTTGTCTTACATGGAAAGAATAAACCCAAGTCATAAGGGGAAATTATTAAATTCTGAATGAATAGAAAAATTATACTAAACATTACACCCAGGAACTGCAGAAGTCTATCTGCCCCACTAAAACTTGACCTAGTGATGGTGAAGGGCTGTCAACATTAAAAACACCAGCCTTTTAAAAGAAATTTTTGAGATTATCAATTACCATGATGAGTTCAATGGGAATAGGCACTGGCAGTTTACTTTTGTAGCGCTGATTTATTTCTTTAACCACAAATACAACAAATAGGATAATCAAGGATGTCACAAGGTCTGCAATGTTAGTCTTCTCTATTTGAGTGAATACAGACTCCAGTACCTACAATTGAAAAAACCCAAAACACCAAAATCATATATTAATGCATAATTTGGATACAACACTTATCTCCAAATACATAAAAATAAACATTGAAGCAGAAGAACTGGTATAGATGATATCAGTTCTCTGTTCTCCTGTTAACCACAAATCCTGAAATAGTAGAGACTAGCATAGAGATATGAGAAGGGTAAATTAGCATAGTGTAGGCAACACACTGGTTCAGGAATGCTTCTGTCCTTTTTTCTAAGAAGCTCTTTTGTTGTTGTTAGGTGCTGTGGAGTCAGGTCTGACTGATAGGGACCCTTTGTACAACAGAACAAAAACACTCTCTGACACTGTGCCAGGCACATGGTCCAATCTTTCTAATGTTTAAGCCCATTGTTGCAGACACTGTATCAATCATTCTAGTTGAGGGTCTTCCTTTTCCTCATTGATCTGCCACTCTCCCAAACATGATGTCCTTCTCCAGGGATTGGTCCCTCCTGACTATATGTCTGAAATATATCAGAAGCAGGCTAGCCATTCTAGCTTCCAAGGAGTACTCTGGTTGCACTTCTTCTAGGATGGATCTGTTGGTTCTTTTGGCAGGCCATGGTATATTCAATATTTGTCTTTAGCACCATAATTTAAAAGTATCAATTCTCCTCCTGTTTTCCTTATTCACCATCCAGCTTTCACAAGCCTATGATGAGACTGGAAATACCATGGTATAAATCAGGCATACCTTTATTTTCAATGTAACATCTTTTTCAACACTTTAAAGAGGTCTTTTGCAACAACTCTTTAGCTAGTGTCAAATTTTGTTGGATACTTTTCTTTTTCTTTTATTTATTTATGTTTGTGTTTTGAGTCAGGGTCTTTTCTATATAGCTCTGGCTGCCATGGAACTTGCTGTTCCAGAGTGGCCTTGAACTTGCAGTGATCCTCCTACTTTAGCCCCCAAGTGCTGAGATTGTGGGCATGTGCTATCATCTTAGGCTAATTACCATATCCCTTCAGCACCTTGATCTCGTTGACTATTGATTTTATTTCACAACTATCACTACTGTTATATCCAAGAAATAACTTCTAATACCTCAGAGGGTTTTTTTGTTTGTTTGTTTGTTTTTTATATATATATCTACCCTTGAATCCTGGCCTTTTAAAGGTCCAGACTCCTCTCTCATATTTTAGCTAATTTTCCAGATCACTTTTCAAAAATAGTTTCCTGAATAACTGTACTGTGCAGTCTTAATTCATGAAGTCAGTTGGGTTCCATATATCTGGGTCCAGGACAGCTCAGGAAAAACATAAACCATATCCCAAATTGCACTAGAACACCCCACTTCTGGAGTAGCTCTGGGTGGGAGTATTGGTTCTAATTTAAAGCAAGTTCTGCCTCAGACTCCCAAAGATAGTCCTGCTAGAAGTACTGAGAACACTATCTGTTAAACAAAATAATGGGAGGCTACCTTTTTTTTTTTTTTGGTACTGGGGGTTGAACCCAGGGCCTCCCACTTGCATACTCTGCAAGTGCTGGACCACTGAGCTGCACCCTCAGCCCATTTTTTTACTTTTTGAGACAGGGTCTGGCTAAATTATGCAGACTCCCTCTGGTCTCAAACTTCCCATCCTCCTGCCTCCGCCTCCCGAGCCGCTGGGATTATAAGCGAGTGCCACTGCGCCCGGCGAGGCTACCATTTTGTACTGTGCTCCTGCACTATGGCCCAACAGGTCAGACCATAACAAAATGGAGTTACTCGTGCAAAATGCAACATAACCAAATTGAAACTTTAAGGAAACAGATAGATCCCCAAACACAACAGGTTTTTCCCCGTAAAAACAGGAGATTTCCTCTGAGTTAGTCTAATAAGTTTGTCCCCTCTGTTTTACCCCCTTACAAGGTAGGGGATGGGGTGTGAGGGATAATCTGCTATTAGCCAAATCAGGGTTTATTTTTTTGTTCTATTCTGTTTTATTGTTCCCATCTTACCAAACTCACTGTTCTGCTACTTCTCAGTGGGATTTGAGACCAAATAAATCCATTTATAATGGTGACAGAGAGTGATGTTAATGCCCAAAGTTTTGGTCAATCTCTCAAAGTTGAAAGGTTAACCAAAAGCTGGGATTAAATTTGGCCTAATGCTGCCCCTGTACATATTTTAATTTGGGTGAGAGGTTTCTTCTTACATAGTAACCTAACTTGATGTGTAAACAGAATGTAACCTCTTTTAACAAGTAGCTGAGTGTCAGCCAATCACAATCATGCTCAAACAGGACAGACATGAGCTGTAATCAGCCCATCTGCCTGTGTTTCTGTATATTATTTCCTTTCCTTTGTCTATAAATGTAACCAGGCCATGTGGTGGGGTAGAGCATATGGAATCACTTTTGGTCCAGACTGCTGTTTTATCCTAGAATGGCAAATAAAGCCAGTGAAGATCCACAAAACTGGACTTGTAACTTTGTCTTTTAACACTTCTACTTTGAATCCTCTGGAGGAGGGAAGAAGCCCTCTATCTACTCTATCTACCTATTGGCCAACTTCCTTTTGCTGTTTAAACAGGGGTGCATAAAGGAATCAAAAACTACAATTCTAAGGGCTGGGGATATACATTGCTTAGTGGTAGAGTTCTTGCCTACCATGTGTAAGGCCCTGGGTTTGATCCCTAGCACCACAGAAAACAAATAAACAACAAAACCACTTTAATTCTAAGCTTAATTCTAAAAGAACTGCTTTTCGAGAAGCTGGGAAACATCATAACAAATTTCTTTCAAAATAAGACTTTGAGAAAAAATTTAAAAACTCAGAAAAAAGTAATATACTAATATTTTATTTTTTCCTTTTGACTCTCTTAAGAGTCAACTCTAACAGAAGTATTACTTGATCTTGCTTGTTACCATTAGCCATGTGGTAAACGTGGCTGATTTTCAGTGTTATTCTTTTTTTCACTAGCTTTTTCTTAATGTAAATCAAATTCATAGCCCATTGATTATCAGATGTTGTAGGGAAGCCCCTCAGCAAAGGCATGAAAGGAAGGTCCTTTATGGAACACAATGATAAGTTTTATGCATTTCCATATTTTTTAAGTAAAAGAAATACTCACTTTGAAAATTGAGAAGGGGTCGGTGTGGGGGGGGACTGTCAGCTGCAGCATGAATTTGAGTTGAGAAACCAAAACATGAATAGCAGCAGCAGTGGTGAAGCCACTGATTAGGGACTCAGATAGGTATATCACCACAAACCCAATCTGCAGAACCCCCATGACCAACTGGAAAGAGAAGGGCAAAAGCCTTTGTTAGTAGAGGTTAGGAGTACACTTCAGCAAACTGAAGGAGCATTTGAAATGATTCAAAATGTAAAGTTCCTCCTGCATGTACATGCCTTGAAGAAGCCCATGTTTCTGCCTCCTTGAACACCTCTCATTTAGGTTCATCCTCTCCTTTCCTCCCACCCCACCCCTAGGTTGATGTTACAAAAGTGGTGTTCAAATAGGAGGTAAGTCCACCATGCCCTTATCCTTCCCCACACTTATTTAGGTACAGAGACTTTAGAAGACTCACCATAAGCCTTTTATAGCAGAATCTTATCTAGCATCAGCCCTCATAAATTTGCTGATATAATTTTAACTTACACTTTCTAACTCCAGTAGCAGGCATGGGTGAGTGCCCACCCATTCATATTCTCTCAAATGAGTTGTACGATCTAAGAAGCACGTAACTGCGTATTGAACATCAGATGCTCTCGGTTCTAGCTAGGGGGCAAGGGTGGTTAATTCCCCCAAGAACATTAGTGTTTTTCAGTAAAATGAATTGAGTGGATTCTCCTTCTCTTTGTCACTTGACCTGTCTTTCTACTTATGTCTCCAGAATGAAGACAGGGCTGTGGGTTTGCAAAGTCCAGTGGGGTTCCATTTGTGTACTTCTTATTGTTGTTAGGTGCCATTGAATCAGTATCTGACTCATAGCGACCCTCTGTACAACAGGGGAAACACTATTGTCAGTGCTTCTCTGCTGTTCATAGGGTTTTCAATGGCAGATTGATTTTTGGGAGTGGGTTGCCGGGTCCTTCTCCCAAGCCTGGTGTTCCCAGGTGGTCTCCCATCTAAGTACTAACCAGGCCTGACCCTGCTTAGCTTCTGAGATCTAATGGGATCGGAGCCACAGTGGTATGGCTGCAGGCTTTCTGTATTTAGTTTCCTCTTTTTCTTCTTTCTTTCTTTCTCTCTCTCCCTTCCTTCCTTCCTTCCTTCTTTCCTTCCTTCTTTCCTTCCTTTCTTTCTTTCTTTTCTTTCTTTCTCTTTTTTCTTTTTCTTTTTTTTTTTGCAGTGCTGGGGGTTGAACCCAGGGCCTCAAGGTTGCATGCTCGGCAAGTGCTGGACCACTGAGCTGCACCCCCAGCCCATTTTTTTTTTTTACTTTTTGAGACAGGGTCTGGCTAAATTACACAGACTGCCTCTGGTCTTGAACTTGCGATCCTCCTGCCTCCGCCTCCTGAGCCGCTGGAATTACAGGCCTGTGCCACCACGCCTGGCTCTGTACTCAGTTTCTTAAAAGCATTAGAAACAACTGACCACATGATTTGCCAACAGTATACATACTTTTGTCCTTATAGAAAGTGACCTTTTCTTTCTTTAAGAAATGGTCTGAACCAATAATATCACTAACTATAAACTTGGGCAACAGCTTGAAAAGTCCATGGCTTTTGCTATCCAAAGATGGTGCCAGCATTGTGGCTTGGGAGTAAGTTTTTGGGCACCATCATAATCCTTTACAATTTACTCCAAATCTTTGACATGGACAGTTCAAAATGCAAAGCCCTCATCCCTTCCAACCAGATTATAGTTGTTTAGAAAGAAAAAATTCAAAGGCCACTAGTGTCACCATTCCTTGCATACAGCTGTTTCATGACTGCACTAATGCCAAGGTATTTTATTGAATTAAACACTTTGTTCCTTACCACTTGCACCTCCCTGTTCCCATTTTTCTTTCTATCTAGACCCACATTCACTTGTTTTTGCAATGTGGATCTGCACGACAGCCCCATCCCTTCTGGTTGTAGTGAGTGATACTTCTTAAATTATTTCCCGTAGGCCATTGAAGGAGGGATACAAACCAAAAGGAAGATGGGAGGGGTAGCAGGAAGGAGAAAAAACAGAAAGTTGTGTACCATTCATCACAAGCAGATTACGGCAGGCAGGTTACATGACAAAGTGCTCACCTGGATGATTCCAGAAAGGACTGTGACAGACGCAGCCACCAATATCTTCTTCTCCTCTAGCATGGAATCATTACTCACTGAGCTATTAGACAGTTCCGTAACGGTACTGGCATCTGAGGCTATCCTTGTAACTACTGCTCCCACCATCATACTCAGAACTGGAAATGGACCTAATTAACACAGAGGAAATTGTGGGTCAGTATGTGTCTCTAAAGCATGTGTCTTTCCACCATAGTACAGCATATAAAAAGATTGCCATGGATAGCCCAGTCCTCCTTCCCAAAGCCCAGTCCTAGTTCTTTCAGGGAAAGGATGATTTTTCTGGATTGTGCACAATTTGGAATTGGTATAGTCTGTGGCTAGTAGAATTCATAAAGAAAAAGCAGCATGAGCATGAATCAGCCCAGTAACTACTTACCCACAGATATGTGTCTAGAAGTACCCAAGAAAAAGTACGTTATGACTGGGAAGAAGGCTGCATATAACCCGTAGCCTGGAGGGACAGTGACCAGTAGAGCAAATGCTAAACCTGTAAATACAAGCAGCAGCATCCTTATTTTATGCAAAGGAATTATAGAAGTTTTCATTAGTTTCTTCTAGTATTTAAGATTGGGACTTTGAAATAAGTTACCTTATTAACTCAAAATGTCAAAGATATAAATGTAAGAACCTAAACAAAAGCATGGGCTGGGATTTAGCTCAGTTGGTAGAGTGCTGAGCTGCAGTCTCTGAGGTCCTGAGTTCAATTCCCAGCACCGCAAAAATGGGAGAAGGACCTGGCAATCCACTCCCAAGGCAATCCTGAAACAGTCAGCCATTGAAAACCCTATGAGGGTCGCTATGAGTTGGATACCAACTCGACGGCACCTAACAACAACAACAAACAAAAGCATAAATTTTTGAGACTTTGTATTAGGCAATAGTATCTTAGAAGTTAAATGTACAACATAAGCAATCAAAGAAAAAATTAAATTGACCTCATCAAAATTTTAAAATATGGGACTAGGACGGTGGCTTAATGGCAGAGCACTTGCCTAGCATGTACAATCCCCAGTGCCATAAAAAAAAAAAAAAAAAAAGAATTAAAAGAAAGTACTCAAAGGTTACTATGAAGAAAGTGAAAAGAAAATGGATAGAATGAAATGATTTGCAAATGTATATCAGATAAGGATCTAGTATCCAGAATATACAAATAACTCTTTCAATGCCACAATAAAAAGACAACCCAATGTAAATAAAGGCAAAGGAGGCTACGGGTGTAGGCTCACCCTGAGCATGGTAAACTGCTTGCCTAGCATGCTCAAGGCCCTGGGTTCCATCCCCAGCACCAAAAGGGGAAAAAAAGCAAAGTATTTGAATAGCCATTTTCCTAAAGACATACAAATGACTAATAAGCACATGAAAAGATGCTTAACCTCATTAGTCATCTTGCTGTTGTTGTTGCAGGGGGGTATGGCTATAGACTCATTAGTCATTAGAGAAATACAAATCAAAACCACAATGCAATACCATTTCATACCCACTAGGATAGCTAAGCCTGCAGCTGTACAGCCCTGTGGCATCCGATCCCATCAGATCTTGGAAGCTAAGCAGGGTCGGGCCTGGTTAGTACCTGGATGGGAGACCGCCTGGGAACACCAGAAGCTGTAGGCTTGGGAGAAGGACCTGGCAACCAACCCCCTCCCAGAAATCAATCTGCCATTGAAAACCCTATGAACAGCAGAGAAGCACTGCCAATAGTGTTTCCCCTGTTGTACAGAGGGTCACTATGAGTTGGATACCGACTTGACAGCACCTAACAACAACAACAACAAGGACAGCTAAAATTCAAAAGATGGACAATAGCAAGCATTGAGGATGTTGAGAAATTTGAGTCCTCATACACTGTTTGTAGGAATGTAAAATGGTATGGCTACCTTAGAAAATAGTTTGGCAGTTCCATAAGTGATTAAACATGATCTGGTAATTATACTCCTAGGAATATACCCAGGTAATTGAAACATAGGTTTACACAGTCAGTCATACACAAATGTTCATAATAGCATTATTCATAATAGCCTCAAAGTGGAAGTTACTCAAATGTTCAACAAAATGTAATATACCCATACAACAGAATATTATTAGTCCATGTTACACTACAGGTGAGCATGGAAAACACTATACTAAGAGACAGAAATCAGACTTATTGTGCCATATGTCATGTCATTCGACTTATATAAAATACCCAGAATAGAGACATCCATAGACATAGAAAGTCGTTGTCAGGGGCATGAGTGCAAGGGGACTATTAAAGGTCTGTCAATGTGTAAGGGATTTAGGGGGAAGGTAAAAATGTTCTGGAATCAATGGTATTAGATGAATAACCTATTGAGTATACTAAAAACCACTGGTTTGTTCACATCAAAAGAATGGCTGGAGGTGTAGCTCAGTGGTAGAATGTGTGCCTAACATGTGTAAAGCCCTGGGTTTGATCCCTAGCAGCACAAACAAAACAAAACAAAAACACAAAGGTAAATTTTATGGTATATCTTAAGAGAAAGAGAGAAAAGAAAAAAGGAGAAAAAAAAAAAGGAGAAAGAAAAAGTTACCTTGCAGTACAGCTACCAGCCCTGTGCTGATACCAGAAACGATGTCACTCAGCAGCCATTCCTTTAGCCGATATGCTGGTAGCCAAGATGCTATGGGGAACAGAGACAGGGCAATTCTCTTGGCCTTTTGTGTGGAACAGCTGAAAACATTGAAAGCCACAGGTCAGTCAATTAATATCAAATTTTAAGTTCAGTACCTACTTGTAGGTGGAAAATTGGTAAAGACGACAACATATTAAAGATTAAACTAGCAATTTCACTCCCACTAACGTTCACATCTTTGCCCACATCAACTGCTCCCTGGTCACCAGAAAGGATTTTTTTTTTAAAGAGAAATACCAGCTTTTCTTTAGCCATGATAGAACTTATTTGTTATCCTCAGCTTGAACTGCGCATTTCATTTGAGCATTTGCCTTTGTCCCGCTCTGTTAGTTGTCTGATTTGAAAAGATCGTGTTGATAGCTGAAATAGTGTTCATTTTAGGCACTATCTTTCCAACTTGGGCAGGGAGTAGGAGCTTTGGAAACTGAAGACAAAAAGACTTATTGGGCTATGGACTAGAGCCAGAAAGCAGAGCTTGAAAGTTAGAACATTTAGGAGACAGTGCTTCATTTATTCCTAATGTCAGTCTCTTAAAAAAAGAAAAATCTTACCTACAACACCCTTTGAGATGATCCAGAAATGTCTTGTGATGTCTTTGTTTCTTCTTATGTTCTCCTCCAAAAGCATTTGCAGAGTACACTGGCCTGGCCACAACATACTGATTCCCTATGGCTTCGATCATTTTTCTTTCTCTGGTGGCCGTGGCAAGTAGAAGACCTTTGGAACTATGTGGTGAACTCTTCTTCTTGCTTTTAGCAGGTTAAAATGCCTGAAATCAAACAGAGCTTGCTTCTTAAATAACTTAGAGATAATGTGATGCAATTTACAGATGAGTGAGCTCCGAACTGAATGTTACCACCTTTTGAGATCAAAAGAGGCAGGATTAAGGGACCTAGATTGTGTTTTGAGACAGCGATATCACTTTTTCCTCCAATGAGCTGGACACAGCTCCTTTGGATAAGTAAACAAGAGCTTTTACTTAACATTTTAAAAAGATTGCCAAAAAGCTATAAAAATTGACTCAGTTTACTAATCAGTGAGTCCATTTTCTACTTGTAAAATGAGATAATCTTAGGGACTTTTTTTTTTTCCTGGAAGTATTTCCAAAGTTAAGGCACTGGAGTAATAGAACAGATTAAAGTCTATTCATTGCCTCAATTCCTTGACTTGCCTCAAGTCAAGGTTGTTCTAATTTATCCATCATATTTTTAAATAATACCTTATAGAATGATTTTAATTTGTGAAATTCAAAAATATTGCCTATTTTTTCCTGTTGTTTCTGGGAACAAAATGTTTTACAATTTATAGTTAGGGAGTCTATGTGCAAACTAAATATGACTTGGACAGTTAGCTCATGAGTGACAAGTTCTTTTTTAAGGAAAGTTTGTGGGCAAGTTATTTAACCTCTCTGGGCCTCATCTATATAATTGGGATAATGATACCCAAATTTCAAGATGATTGTGAAGATTAAAGAGAGTGTTCTCTAAGCTAGACACAGTGGCAAATGCCTGTAATTCCAGCAATTTGGGAGGCAGAGGCAGGAGGATTACAAGTTTGAGGCCAGAGGCAGCCTGTATAATTTAGCAAGTCCCTGTCTCAGGATAAAAAATAAAAAATGGACTGGGGATGCAGCTCAATTGTAGAGCCCTTGCAAAGTATATGCAAGGCCCTGGGTTCAGCCCCCAAATACAGCAAAAAACAAAAACAAAAACAAAAACAAAAAAACAGAAAACAAAACAAAACAAAAAACAGAGAGAGAGAGAGAGAGAGAGAAAGAAAGAGAGAGAGTTGTTGGTGCATTACCATTGTGCCTGGCACACTATAGACATTCACCAAGTAGTAGTTATTATTTTAATAGTTACCATTATCTGGGGCTAGGAATGTTGCTCAGTGCTAGATGGCTTACATGCATGAGGCTTTGGTTCTGTCCCCAGGATTCCAAAAAACAAAACAATAGCAACAAAGAAAAAAAAACTAAAAAAAGAAAGAAAAAAACCTAAAAATCATTTTTTTGCATAAGATGTGTAAACTTTAATTCTTATCTAAACCTTGTTTCTATTATACTTAAAAAATCAGTTTTGCAAAACCTTTTTATTACCAAGTTAGCCCTCAAAATTCTTTGAGGCATCTACTACTACTACTACTACTACTACTACTACTACTACTACTACTGCTACTACTACTACTACTATCCCCTTCTTACAAATGAGAAAATAATCACATGTACCCTCACCCTTTGCCAAATTCAAAGTACTATCAAAAATGGGACTTCCATTTTCAGACTTTTCTATTTCTCTGATGACATGTAAATTCTCTGTTGCTCAATATGAACATAATTGAAGAGCATTGTGGTAGCATATCTCCCATGAATCTTTGTTCTGTATTACTACTCAGATTTCCCAGAGTTTTATTCTCCAACTTAAATCACAATGATTAATTGAATTATCTCACACTAGATTGTATCTTGTTATATGGTGCTCTCTCGTACCTCAAGGTATTGTCAGCATCTTTGCATAGCTCAGGTTATAACCAGGAATCAATACGGGCCTCAACTCTTGCCTCACTTTACCCTTCTTTAACCATCCATTTCCCTCATCACCCCAGTTTCCTAACATCCTCCAAAGTCCTCTATATTGACCTTTTCCCTGACCATAGTGGAGTACTTCTGCTCCACCCTCTAGCACATACCCCCTGCCCCAGAATTTGAGACCCTTTAAATTTTACTATGACTTTTATTTTTATATTTTCTTCACCTTCACTTTTCTGTATTAACACACCTTCTTGTGACTTTTAGATCCTCTTTTGCACATTGTAAGCCTCCCTCTCAGATGGCTGGGATTTAGCTTAGTTGGTAGAGCACTGCACTGCAGTTTCTGAGGTCCCGAGTTTGATTCCCAGCACCACAAAAATGGGAGAAGGACATGGCAATCCACTCCTGAGGCAATCCCCAAACAATCAACTTTTGAAAACCCTATGAGGTTAGTTATGAGACAACAAGAAGCCTCCCTCTCAGCCAAGCAGCTTGTCTTCCCTTTCTCATTTCCCCCTCTTCTGTCTTCCCCCTTTACTTCCAGGTGTCCTACCTTACTATCTGTAGAGTACTTCCAGTTGTCAGAAGAACTTGCTCATGAAGTGGAGTTGGCTTGCTCATTGCTGTACCAAGCATGAATTTTTTCACCAATTACCAACAATTTGGTTGGGGCATTAGCACTTAAGATCTACTCCATGTCAGTGATTCCTAATGTCTTGGGTCTCTGGCAAAGGCTGTCTAGAGTGTCTTTCCAGAGCAGCTTTAATCCTGTGAGGGATCCAACCTAGCCAGCCTTAAGATGAGGAAGACTCAAGCACTGTTTACTTTTACACCTGTCAGATGCTGCTATGGACAGAAGGAAAAAGAAAAAGAAAAAGAAAAAAATTCCACTCTTTGATTGCTTCAACTCAGGTTCCCATTGAGAAGTTCACAGAAATTTATTCGTTCTCTTCCCTAAAAAGTATCCTGAAGGTACTTCTCTTCCTCCTTTGCCTGCTGTATGTTCTTGCTCTGCCAAGTCCCTTTTGCCATCAGAAATGGCTTCATTTCTATGTAGCCCCTTCCCTGGGGAAGACCATGGTTGGCTCTTCAGTGCGTTCTCATACCTCTAGGAGGACAAGGTCTGAACTCTTGCCCTTTGCTGCAGGGTAGAAAAAGCCTCTTCCTCTCACATCAGCACGACCCACAAGAGGCGTGCTCAGGAAGCAATCAGGGAAGGTTAAGAAATCTTTCCAGAACTTAAAGACCTTGACAGTCACATTCTGGTCTTTGTTTTCCACTTGCTTCCCTGACCAAAAGCTGCTGCCTCATATTCCACATGCAACAAGCAACGTGAGCTTGGAACCAACCCCTGCAATGGTGTCTCTGCTGAACAGGGCCCCAGATAAGTGAATGTCATTCATCATTTCTGACCTACTTTAGTTAAGAATTATAAAGCAATTTTATTAATTTGGTTTTTATCCAGAAATTACATTTTCCCCAGAATTTCTTGGAAACAAATTTTGGGGGTTTCTGTAATCACAATTCCAGTTTCAAGTATGTGCATTTACTTATTTATTTAATTTTTTTGCAGTACTGGCATGTTGAGTCTAGGGCCATGTGCATACATTGCAAGTGCTCTACCTTTGAGCTGCACCCCTGGCCCTTTTTTTTATTTTTTTATTTTTATGACAAGGTCTTGCTAAGTTATACAGTCTGCCTCTGGCCTTGAACTTTCTATCCTCCTGCCTCCACCTCCTGAGTCTCTTGGATTACAGGTGGGCACCACCATGCATGGCTCCAATTTCAAATATTATACCCATGCTAATATATGCCTGCTCATGTTCTGTTTCACCTCTGTGCCTCAGTTTCTCTCTAAGTTCTTTAGGGTACCAGTGGCTTTTGGAGAAATTTTGGAGAAATTCATTCTCAGAGACCCTTCCTCCTAATAATTTTGGAACTCTGAGGCTGATTTGTAAATATTTCCACTTTTATTTACTTCCCTATGATGCAAATTTATTGGTGGGTAAGATATATGTTATATACATGGATATACACATATAAACATACATCTACCATATATTCTCAAATCTAATTCTCACACTTTCAATAGTTTAGAAGGCTACAAAATCCGATGCATATTAGATGACCTGGAATCCAATCCACATGTGATTCTAATCTGCGTGTTATTTTGTAGTCCTTTGAAAGAGTTTAAAGGGTGCAGATTAGATTCTTGACTATATGGAATATACCTTGGTGCTGTGTCTTAGTCATACACATTTGTCATTCTTTGCTTTTTTTTTTTTTAAACAGGAATTTAATCCTAGCACAAATTTCTGAGGTTGTTTCTCAATTTATTCCAGTTTATTGATAACTTTGTGATATGTCTAGGGACTGTCATGTACACACCCCTTCCCATCCCCTCCAAGTTCCACCCATTTCTGACCGGCAGCCTGAGCACTGTCACTGTCTGTCTTCTGGTTATCTGGGAACCTCTACTCTGCCTGCTGCACTCTGCTGAGATGTAACCTATGGCCCTGACCTTTCCACTGCTCAGCATTTGTCTAGTGTTCTAATCTTTCAGAGGCCTTCCTTTTCTGCTAGGAAACAACTAATTTGAACCAAAATGCTCATAAGCAATCATTGTTGTTGTTGTTAGGTGCTGTCGAGTCGGTATCCGACTCATAGCAACCATCATAGGGTTTTCAATGGCTGACTGTTTCGGGATTGCCTTAGGAGTGGATTGCCAGGCCCTTCTCCCATTTTTGCAGAGCTGGGAATTGAACTTGGGACCTCAGAGACTACAGAGCAGCGCTCTACCAACTGAACTAAATCCCAGCCCTCCATAAGCAATCATGGTTGCTTTTAATTAGTTTTAATTTGAAACCAAGAGGTAAACAGATGTGCAGAGCATTTTCCAGCTCCTCCCACGTCACAGATGATGCCTTCCCTTTTGCACAAGGCAGCTCTCAATCATACCACTGCTCAAAAGCCAGGCAAGGTAAGGAGATTCTGCATGGAGACATCACAGCAAATGCCATACAATGCCTGAAATCTGCTGAAAACACCACTCTTCTCATGGATTTCAAAATACCCCTGTGCCAGTCAGTGGAAAACCAGAGGTAAGCCAATCCTATTTCATGAACTAGTCCTTGAAGAATGGGGATACAGCAGTGTTCTGAGAACTGTATTTTGGGGAGGGGTGAACGATGGGAGCACAAGCAAAAAAATTGTTCCAGTGAGCACAGTGATGGGATCCTCATCAGCAGCCAGAGGGAACTAGAATCAGGGACACAAAAAGGCCCAGGTTCTTGTCGGTGTCAAGCTGGGTGGAAGTAGGGAGATGATGGCATCAGCAGGGAGATGGCCAGATGGTCAGGAGTAACTGATGGGGGGAAGAGGGATTCCAGACCTGGTGTTGGTGAAAAGAAGTCAGAAGGGGCACCATCTGGGGTGGGCAATAATTTCCTGTTATGTACTATGATTTTCCTGTCATTCAGTCACTTTTGAAGCTCAACAGAGTAAGTAATTAAGCTATGTTATAAATGTACACCTGAAGTATTTCTTTGGGAAGAATGAGTGGATCCACTATCATTTAGAACATGAGAAACACTTGTGTTCTCTGCATTTAGTGATGATCGCTTGACAGCCATTAGCATCTCACAAACACTTCCAAGATTGTGAAGCCAGAATCATTTCTTAGAGAGGAGGGAGAAGCTGACGTGGATGATGTTTAAAGGTAAGGGAACTTGGGTGAGGATCCTGGGGGTGTTGAAGTAGTTTCCCCATGTGTCTAAGACAAGATGGCTAACAGATAAGTTTTAGATTTTTTCCTTTGGCCAAATTTATATGGCTAATTCATGTATCTTTATTTCAATGTCCATACTGGTCAAGAACATAGCATATGTCTTACATTGCTAGTTCAAGAAGTCTGTTTATATGTCTTGTTTAATATATAATGGTCTTATAACATCTTCTAAAAACCTAGCTTCGTTTTAGCTTAATTTTAGTTTATACATTAAACTTACTATTTTCTATCAGTTCCATTTGCTACATTGCTTATAACATTAAAAACGAAATCAAACCTAAGGTAGGAGGTACACAGAAAAGAGTGAGAATATGGCAACTAAGCACACCTGGCTTCAAATCCTTGCTTCACTGTTGCTGAACTGTGTTTGCTATGAACAAGGGGTTCCATTGTTAGTTTTTCTAGTAGCAGAAAGAGGAGGCCCTCATCTTCCTTTGCATGCTGTTGTCAAGGTAAGCTAAGGTGTGTAAAGACAGACTTCTCAGCCTTGATTTTCTGGGTAACAGCTTTAGGGCTGAGTTTAATATTGACTGGCCCCAGTTTATAACTGTGCCTACATGACAAAATCAACCAAGACCTGTTGAAAATGTTAGTTCTGTCGACTTCTCTCGGACTTCATGTTTACTCTGAGCTTATCTCCCCGAAGTAGCAGTTTCAGTTTTCCATTCTCACTCCAGTTTATTCTAACACAGACACACAGACATAAAACACACACACACACACACACACACACACACACACACACACACACACATTTTTTGCAGTACTTGAGGGTTGAATACTTGCTAGGCAAGTGCTCTACCACTGAGCTGCACCCCCAGGTTCATTTTTATTTTTATTTTTTAATTTTGAAACAGAGCCTTGCCAAGTTGCACAGCTACTTCTGGCCTCTAACTTGTGACTCTTCTGCCTCAGCCTCCCAAGTCACTCAGATTACTAGCGTGTGCCACAGTGCCCAGCTATTTCAACATAATTTTTAAAGAATCTATCTATCCAAAATTTTTAGCATGGCATTCCAGGCCCTTTGTATTTTGTCTCTGTCCTATCTTACAAGCTTCTTCTGTTTTCCTCCACAATTACGGTAGTAAGTTTCTAGTACACCCTGATATTTAACATCTCCTAGTCTTCGCACACATTGTTTCCTTTATCTGCCATTTCTAACACTTGCTAAGGTCCAATTCATCCTTAAAAATATTCAGCTGTTCCTGACCGTTGATTCATTTCTTCATTCCTTCAACAGTCATTGATCAGACTATTGTTTGCCAGGAACTTGGTTGTGCAAGATAAGAAGATGCTGTAAAATTTCATGGAATCCCAGAGATAGAGTTAATAATTTCCTTCTTGTAAGGGCAACCTTGGGCATATTTCTATTTCGTATCCTACTGTGTTGTCATTATTTATTTATGTTTATCTTTTCTATAAGACTCAGTTTCCCAAGGGCAAGGCCCAAATCTTAGTAGTTTTTTTCCTTTTGAAAATATCCTGAAACACAGTAAGTATACAAGAAAGTTTGCTAAAATAAGCTATGAACAAAAGATATATACATGATGGATCCATGAACACCAAAGTTTACATACACAGGAGACATGCTCAAAATGATTGGTGCAGATGGTAAGAGGAAAGAAGGGATCTGTGTGTGGGTTGGAGTTGAGGAAAGTTTGATGAAGGAGCTGTGGGTCTTGAGTAAAACCTTAAAGAACATCATCCCATCCTTTGGAAAGGATGATCAGAAAGCAGCAGGAAATGAACTAATCACATTCAAAGGATAGCAAGTGATCCAAAACTTAAACAGAAGGTTTTGTTGGCCAAAAGGCAAAACCATGAGAGAAATGTTAGGATGCATCATAGCAAGAACTTTCAGACCCAGTAGGCTCAGGAAAGAATAAAGAGAATCCTTGGGCATTTCTATAAGGCTTAGCAGTTTTCTGAGGACTTTCACTTTTCTGCCTGGAGCTTTATTCTGTGAAGCATGCAGAAAAGATAGGTATTATGATAGCCAACTTACAAATGAAGAAATTGAGATGAGAGAAAATAAATTACTTTCCTGACTCTAGCTAGCCAGTGACAGAGCCAGGACAAGAAGCCAGGTTTTGTGAATGACTGACTCACTGCACAGCATTTCTTCTCTTCTGTGTTAATATGGAGACCTGTTAGTCCCTAGCCCCAAGAAAGACAAGGCAAAACCACAGAGCTCTAGGAGAGGCCCCTCAGTGCTCTTGTGCTTGAGTGTAGAACCCTAAGTTCCTCTTCCTCACCCCTGCTCTCAATGTTATAAACACAAAATGTGAGCCTGGGTAGCCTGGGGTTCAATCTTCCTGAAGTTACCTGGTTTACTCTCCCCTCAACACTGCAAAGCTGAGGCCAGGGAAAGGAAACTTCTCTCTTTATTTGGAGAATCAAAGACTTTCATTGGGGAGAAGAACTAGACTACAGTATTAATCATTCCAGCAAATTAAAAATACCAATCTTCATTTTGTGAATTGTTTTCTTAGTTGATATGAACTATTTAGTAGGTATGCATTTATTCATTTATATATATCTAATTCATTTATTCACAGAGGAGGCAAGATATGTATTATTCCATTATAAACTGTTTCTGAAATCAAATAGTTGCTTTCTAATTTCTAAGAGGAATATTTATGTGGCCAATTTCACACACTATTTTTCCAAAGGACAAATTTAATTTAGAAAAGAGAATTACTTAGTACAATGATTTAAATTGTAAATAAATTGTTTCTTACTTCTACATCTGAAGAATATTATAAAATTTTTTCTAACATTTTAAAGAATGAAATAGATTTTATCTCTTTAGGGTTGGTAAACTACAGGGTAGGCACTCTGCAGGATCTCATATTAGCTGTGGCATAGGGCACTCTGCCGCTGAGCAGTGACAAATTTTTTCTGTATCTTTTTCCCTGTTTTACTCTCTGTTGCCTTGCTTCATTTGCCCTTTCTCCTTTCCTTCAGCCTTGGACTTTGTGGGGTGTCTGGCAGATAACTCCCTCACATCTGGACCAGGTGGCTTTCCTAAATCCCTTTTAACAGTTGAGTCTATCTCCTGGAGGAAACTTCTCCTAAAAGCTTGTTTGGTTTGCTCACCTTCAGCGCAGCTGGTCTACCTATAAAATCAGATTTGGGTGGAGAATTACCTGAATAATTAAGGCAAAAACCACTGCTATCTTTGAAAAGTCTATTTAAGCCTTAAGAAGGCACACAACCATTTACTTGGTAACTTAAGTCTACTCAAATATTTACTTCACATTGGTAGTGCTCCAGACATAAGTTTTTAGCCTATTAGTGGAATTGCTCAAAATATTCATGCTCATGGAATAAACTTAAGAATATAACAGTAGCTTTTAAATAGACTTTAATAAGAAAAATACCATTTTCAAGAAATAGAAAATCAATTTGAATAAAATCATTGTAAATTTAGTTCCTACCTGAGATACACTCAGTGAGAAGCTTCAACAACAGTGGAAATTTTTTGAAATAAAGCAGCCCAGTTCCAAGAGACAGTGTCCATCTACTTGGGTCTCTAGGCTCTGCATGCATCCATATGTATATGGATGTCTATATATAGGTTATGTAAGGCAGTGCGCAAATTACCTTTCTGTCAGCTTTAATAATTAACTTTCATTAACTTTTACAACAATGGAAAGACTCCAATGTGGTCTTGACCTTTGAGACTCCGATCAGCAGAAGTGATGATGACAACAGCTTCTTCAAGTTCCTTGTGAGATTAAACTATCTACTGCACTTGTGTGTATGAGAGAGTAAGTGAGAGGATTTCATTGGTTTGCAGAGATTTGCACAACAGATGTAAAAAAAAAAAAAATCCTCACAAATGTTATCTCCCTGACATTTTACCTATCAGTTTAGATGGGAGTTCAGAGGTGTTGTTTCTTGGCTGGATGACTCCATGAAACTCTTATGAGCTGCAAAAGAGTTGTGTACAAGTTAACTCCTGGTACGATAAAGGTCCTTGTTATGAATGCTCTTTCAACTCCAGGCAACAGTCTTCTGTTTGCACTCAGATTTCTGTTCCCACCACTGTTCTTGCTAAGAGCAATAAACCTTGTGTTGCTAAAGCCAATGAATATTTTCAGTCCTCATCTTACTTAACCTCCTAGCATTTGACCCTACCATTACACTTCCTCAAAACCTTCTCTTTAAAATATTAAAAATAACGTTTCTATTCCACTTCATTTTTGACTTCATGCTTCATTGCCAACTCCTTTTCTATCTACTTCCTTCTTTAGCATTCCCCCAGGTCCTGTCCTGAACTCTGTTCTCTCTCCTTCTTATCCTAGGTAGGAGTCCCATGTTCCCCAGTGGCTATCAAATTTCTAACTCCAGTCCTCAAGATCCATATATTTAAATACTTACTCATTATCTCTATTTGGATGCTCCGATGGCATCCCAAACTTGACACATTCAAATTGAACCCTTGATCTTCCCTCCCAATCTGCTTTACTGCTAATCTTTCCAGTTTCAGAAAAGAACACTCTCCTCTGCTCATGTCAGAAGCTTGGGAACCGTCTCTGGCTCTTCCTCTCCCAGATAGCCCCTCTACCTCCAGCCAATCTATCGCCAAGTCCTATTGCATCTACCCCCAAAATATATCATAAAGCCATTGCTTTGCCTCACCTCCACTCTCACCTCCCTTGCCGAAGCCACCACCATCTCTTGCAAGAGCATCTTTCTGCCTTTCTTGCTTCTTTCTTAACTCATCTATTCTCTTTATCACCCAATAGTGGAAATGAACTTTTCATGCTAGTCCTTTTCATAGGGCTAATGATTATATTTATTTAAGATAAAAGCCTTCCAAAGTCTTGTATGATATCCTCCTGCCCAGCTCTCCAACCTTATCTAGCCCTGCTCTCATTGTTGTCTTCTTTACTCCTGCCACAGTGACTTCTTCTGGTCCCCCAAATTTGCCAATTCCTCTCAGACATGGTTTCCTCTGCTGAAATGTACTTCTCTGTCCATCGGTCTGTTACTTCGCTTCAATGTCACTTCCTCAGAGAGAACCCCTTTGACTTATCCATCTTAATAAGACCTTTTGTGGTGTTCTCTCATAGCATCCCTTTAATTTTTCCTAAAAACAGAACCATATGTAATTTAAACACATAGTTATGTGCTTGTGTAATGTTTGCCTCCTTTGTTAGGATGAAAACTCCATGCAGGGAGGGACCTTAACTATTTTATTCACTACTGCATCCCTGGTCCCTAGAGTGCATCAATAACAGAATGACCTCTCAATGAATATTGGTTGAATGACAGTAAATGAATGAGTGATATTTGATAGAACACAATTCCTAAAGAATTTGGACAACTCACTAACTACGCACTAACTATGTAATTAAATTAGCTATCATATCATTTAGCCCACAGCCATATAGCCCTGTGGCATCCGATCCCATCAGATCTCGGAAGCTAAGCAGGGTTGGGCCTGGTTAGTACTTGGATGGGAGACCGCCTGGAAACACCAGGTGCTGTAGGCTTGGGAGAATGACCCGGCAACCCACTCCCAAAAATCAATCAGCCATTGAAAATCCTATGAACAGCAGAGAAGCACCGACAATAGTTTCGCCTGTTGTACATAGGGTCGCTACGAGTCGAATACCAACTCAATGGCACCTAACAACAACATCATATCATTTACTTCATGATTCCAATAATAATGATATTGTTGTTGTTAGGTGCCAACTCATAGTGGCCCTCATAAGGTTTTCAATGGTTGACTGTTTTGGGATTGTTTTCAGGAGTGCACTGCTACATCCTTTTATTTTTGCAGTGCTGGGGATTGAACCTAGGTCCTCACAAAGTATGGAACAGCACTCTCCTAACTGAGCTATAGCTAACTTTAATTCCTCCCACATCCATCAGCTTGTCATGCTGTGGGGGTTTGTGTCTTGCTGTGTTGCTGTGATGTTGAAAACTATGCCACCAGTATTTCAGATGCCAGCAGGGCCACTGATGGGGGACATATTTCATCTGAGATTTCAGACTAAGACAGACTAGGGAGAAAGACCTGGCAGCCCACTCCCAAAACAATTAACCAAAATTGAAAACCTGATGAATAGAGAAGTACTGTCAAGTATAGTGCTGGAAAATGAGCAACTCCAGACTGGAAGGCATTCAAAAACTGAAAGAGTTGTCTCCTTCAAGTAGAGTCAACCTTAATGATGGGAAAGGATTAAAGCCCCTGGGACTTCCTTTTGCTAATGTACCCCAACTCACAATGAGAAGAAACATAGTAGCTGCAACAATGTGCTCAAACATGAAAAGATTGTGTGCATAGTACAGTATTTGGTAGTATTTCATCCTGCTATCCTTAGGGTTTCTGTGAGTTGGATCTGATTTGACAGCACCTAACAACTTTAATTCAGTGGTTACTATGGAATAGAAAGGTACAATGTATTTTATTGGGTTTATCCCATTTAATCTTCATAAGAACCATATATGGCATGGTATTTTTATTCTTGTTTTACAAAAATGAGTGTATTGAGATTTGATTTAAGTGGTAGTCAATTAGAACCCCACATAGCTTAACTCTGTCATTTCTTTAGTTACTCTATAAAACTGCTTTTGATTATTTTAACAAATGTATAGTACATGTATTTAGGATTACTTTGCATTGATCAAATTGTTTATTTAGGTTTGGTTATTGAAGGAACTGAAAAATATTCCCCATAAAAACAGAGTCTCACAACTATTGATCAGATTTAAAATGATTTATTTTAGAATACATAAAAGAGTTTTGTAAGGTTGATGGATACAAGTGGAGCAAAGACAAAATTTATAGGATTTCTAAAAACTAACAATTACTAAATGGAAAATATAATGGGAAGATACCATTTGTTGATAATATCATCAAACTCTTCAAAGATTAGTAGGAATAAATCTTATCTGAAGATGTATACAGACTCTATGGAGAAAATTGCAAAACATCTTTAAGGGATAAAAAGGAAACTTGAGGAAAATATAAAGCCATATCTCTTCATGTATGTGAAGGCTCATCGTCATAAAGAGTTTTCTTCAAATTAATATAATAATTTAATGTTATTACAACAAAAAGTTTTAACTTCTTTTTCCATTGAACTGGGCACACTTATCCTAAAACTACTGTGGAAGAACAAAGGGCCCAGAAAATCCAGGATGATTGTAAAGAAGAAAAAATGGGGAGACTTAGTCTGCCTGATATAAAGGCTTATTCTAAAGCTATAGTAAATATGGCAGTGCCATATTTGTGCTGAGAGATAATTAGACCAATGGAGCAAAAAAGAAGTCTTAGAAACATATGTTGAAACTTGATATATGATAGAGGTTACATGGTAGTAGAGCAAGGATGGACTTTTCAACAAATGTTGCTAAGACCACTGGCTATCCATGTGGAACAAATTAAATTTAAATCTCAATTTTATACCATACTTACAAAAATTTTCAAGCTGACCAAAAACCCAAATACAAAAAGCAAAAATTTTAACTCTTAGAAGGAAAAAAGATACCTTGTCAAATAAAAGCTTTAAATGTGAAAAAAAAAAGTATTTCTTAAGCAAGTTATAAAAATACACACATCTTAGAAGGAAAAGATAGATAAATCCAAAATTAAAACATGAAAGACACTATAACAAAAGTGAAAATAGGCTCCAGACTAGACAAAGTATTTTGGCCTAATTAAGTCTTAAAAAGGATTAATATCCAGAAGATATAAATAACTCCTACACATCAGTAAGGCAAAAGACAAAATTTGCAGGAAACTTGAAATGCCAATTAACATGAGGAAAAGTTCTATTACTACAGTAATCAGGGAAAAATAAATTAAAACCACAATGAGATACATTTCACACCTATCATCAGCTAGGCTATATCTAGATTTGGTGAGGCATGAAGCTTATGCAATTTATAAATCTTGTTTTAAGAAAAGAATACAGAATTTCAAATACAAAACTAACTACAGGGCCTTTGAAGTGGTCCAAGCATATGCAAGATCCTTAGCTTTAGACTTTATTTACTTCATGGTACATTTGCTTTTGTCTGTCAGATGGCAGAAACAAAATGCCCGTCTGGGGTGTAGCTCTGTGGTGGAACAATGCTTAGCATGCGGGAGGGCCCTGGTTTCAGTCCCTAGCACCATAAAACACACACACACAAAAACCAAGAACAAAATCCCTGACAATGTTATCACAGCAGATGTAGAGCAATAGTAATTTTTATTCTACTGTTGTGACTGTAAATAGGAGCAGTCATTTCTCAGAACAATCTGACACTATCTTATCAAGTTAAAGGTACACATCTTCTAAGACTTGGGAAATTCCACTCTAAAGTATATGTCCCTAAAAAAATGTGTTATGTTTTTATGCAATGAACATGTGTTCTAGAATGTTCATAGCAGTAATAGCAGAAAGAAAAAAGAAAGAAAGAAAGAATAAAAGAGAAATTACCTAAATGTTTATTAATTGTTGTTGTTGTTAGGTGCCGTCGAGTCGGTATCCGACCCATAGCGACCCTCTGTACACCAGGGGAAACACTATTGTCAGTGCTTCTCTGCTGTGCATAGGGTTTTCAATGGCAGATTGATTTTTGGGAGGGGGTTGCCAGGTTCTTCTCCCAAGCCTACAGCTTCTGGTGTTCCCAGGCGGTCTCCCATCCAGGTACTAACCAGGCCCGACCCTGCTTAGCTTCCGAGATCTGACGGGATCCGATGCCACAGGGCTACAGCTACAGGCCATCAAGTTGGTATCCAACGCATAGCGACCCTCATAGGGTTTTCAATGGCTGACTGTTTCGGGATTGCCTTGGGAGTGGATTGCCAGGTCCTTCTCCCATTTTTGTGGTGCTGGGAATTGAACTCGGGACTTCAGAGACTGTAGCGCAGCGCTCTACCAACTGAGCTAAATCCCAGCCCATTATTATTAATTGTACAGTGGATAAAAATCCTGCTTTTTTTTTTTTTCACTGCTCTGGGATTAAATCAGAGCCTCACGCATGCTAGACAAGTGCTCCACCACTGAGTCACCTGCCTAGCTACATGTTTTTTTTATTTTTTATTTTGAGACAGGATCTAAGTTATGCAGGTTGCCTCTGGCCTCAAACTTGTGATTCCCCTGTCTCAGCCTCCTGAGTAGCTGGAATTACAGATATGGGCCATGACACCAGGCTTGAAAGAACAAATTACTAAAAATTAATATATTATGTTTGTAGGAAATTTAAAAACATGAAGAACTGGGATGGCTAGATCATGTGGTAGTTTTATTTTTAATTTTTTGAGCCATTTCCATACTTGTTTTCCATAATGGGTGTACTTATTTTCATAATTTCTGTGCCAGTTTTCAACAATTCCACTTCTGGATTCATATCCAAAGGAAATACAATCAGCATGTCAAAGAGATACTTGTACTCCCCATATTCATTGCAGCTTTATTCACAATAGCCAATATATGGAGACTTAAGTGTCCTATGGCAAGTGAATAGATAAAATGTGGGATAGACATACAGTGGAGTACTATTCATTCATGAAGAATAATGAATGAATAATTAATGAATAATGAATGAATAATGAATGAATGTATTTGCAAAAACATTTGTGAACTTGAAGGGCGTGATGCTAAGTGGAATAAGCCAGGCACACATAGATAAATACTGTGTGATATCACTTATATGTAGAATGTAAAAAAAAAAAAATGAACTCATAAAAACAGAGAATAAAATAACAAACAAACAAAAAACCCAATAACTTTAGTCATTTGGATTTTTGGATTAAGGGGCCATTCTGCTGATATGACTTCATCTTAACTAATTACTTCTTCAATAACTGTATTTCCAAATAATATCTATTTGAAGTACTGAAAGTGGTTTTCAACATATCTTTTGAGGGGACACAATTCAGTCAGTAACAAGGTGTAACATACCATGAAATATGCCAATCTTGAAGTACATTTGGATGAATTTTAACAAGTGCATATGCCCATGTGTATTAGTTTTCTTTTGATTCTATAACAAATTATCACATACTTAGTGATTTAAAAAACATATATTTATTATTTTATAATTATGTAGGTCAGAAATCTGACATGGGTTTTACTGGACTAAGATCAAGGTGTCAACAGGGCTATGCCCCTTTCTGTGGATTCTGGAGGGGAGTCTATTTCATTTCCTTGTCTTTTCCAATTTCTAGAGTCTACCCACATTCCTTGGCTCATGATCTCTCCCTCCATCTTCAAAGCCAGCAGCATTACATCTCTCTGCCTTTTCTTTGGGTGTTGGTGTCTCTGATCACAGCCAGAAAGGGTTCTCTGCTTTTACTTTTCATAAAAATTTTTATATATTTCATATATATAATATGTATTTCATATACAATATATATTATGTACTACATACATACACAGATATTTAAATGGTGCTAGGGATTGAACCTAGGGGCTTATGAATTTTAGTCAACTGCTTTTCTACTGAGTTACATCCCCAGCAGTTTCTCTGCTTTTAACAGCTCATGTGACTAGATTGGGTCTACTCAGATAATTTCCCCATCTCAAGGTCCTTTACCTTAATCACATTGGCAAAGTGCTTTTTTGCCATGTAAGGTAACAGATTCATAGGTTTGGTATATTAGGACATGGACACCTTTATAAGCCCTTGTTCTGCCTCACACATCATATAACATCCACCCCATCAAAGCAGAAAACATTTCCATCCTCCCGGGAAATTTCATGTCTTTTCTCAGCCAATCCCAGACAACTCCCAGGGGCAATTTCTGTTCTGATTTCTATCATCTTTGATTAGTTTAGCATATTCTAGAACTTAGTATAAATGGGACATACTGTATGTTCTCTTTTGTTTCTGGTTTCTGTCTCATAGCTTGGTATTTTTGCAGTTCATCTATATTGTTATGTACATCAATTTCCCACTCTTTTTTACTGTTGGATAGTATTACAACCTATGAATATGCTAACATTTCTCTTGTTGAACATAAGTATTGTTTCATTTTCAGGTTATTATGAACATTTTTATACAGGTTTTTAGTGGGCACATATCTTAATTTCAGTGCTGAAAAAATTGCTAAGTCTTGAGCTAGACATGTTTAATTTTATGTGAAATTGCTGAAGAGTTTTTTAAAAATTTGTCTTACCAAGTTAAATTCCCATCATCAATGTATGAGAATTCTAGTTGCTCCTCATCTCTGCCAAGTTCTGGTATTAGTTTTCAGTTTTAGCTATTGTAGTAGGTGTTTGATTTGTTTCTTTAAAAAAAAATTGAAAAAAATTTCCTCAAACAAAAATACAAGGAATATTCCTTAAAAGTTTAGCCGAAATGTCATGGAGTTAAATCTCTGGTGTGCATATTAATAAACTATTTTTTGTGACTACATTATTATAACTTAAAACACACTTAAACTAATAATTTACTATAACAAATTTATTGATTTGTCTATATATCCTAAAAAAGAAATCTTTTTCTATCCTATCAAATTTTGCCCTTGTAATTAACATGATGCCTTGGGTTAAATAGTTCTATTTCCTGAAAATAAACTATGTTTTATTTATTTAACTTTTTATATAAGTGCCTGGGCTGGGATTTAGCTCAGTTGGTAGAGTGCTGCGCTGCAGTCTCTGAGGTCCCGAGTTCAATTCCCAGCACCACAAACATCGGAGAAGGACCTGGCAATCCACTCCCAAGGCAATCCCGAAACAGTCAGGCATTGAAAACCCTATGAGGGTCACTATGAGTCGGATACCGACTCGACGGCACCAAAACAACAACAACAACAACAACATAAGTGCCTAGCACAGTGCTGAGCACATATCCAATAAACAAAAGAGCATATTAATTTAATGCATGAATCTGAAAGACTAAAATTATGAATCCTTCTCTTTTAATAGAGGAACCATAGCTTCAAATTTGTGCCAAGTTCTTAATTTTACACAATTTACAAATATGGGTTGAGAGTAAACCCATTTTTATTCTGTTCTTCATTTATGGTGGGAGAGATTTGCTTAATTTAAGAAAAAAATTGGCATCTGTTAGAAAAAAAAATTTTTAATATATCTGTCCATGGTCTCTTAAGCCATCAAGTTTTCCATCCACAGGGTTGTTTCAGATATGATATTGGATGATTTACAACACTTTCAAAAGAGTTGTTTTTGTATTTACTAACACAGTATCACTCTACAACACTAAAAGGCCTGGCCTCTCTGTTATATTGATTTCTATCAGAAGCAAGAACTTCTGGATAAAATGTACATAGCTGGCATTCCATTTAAATGTAACAGAAATGCCTATCTGGGTACTCGAGACCGTCTGTGATACGAATTCAAGGACTCTACTACAGTTCTTCGAAAATTTGTGTGTGGGGAGTACAAGTGTGAAATTTTCAATGAGAACCTTTTGTAGTTTTTAGCAGATTCTCAAAGGTGAAGAAATATGAAAAGTTATAGAGTTAACAGAATTAATATTGTGGCTATATTTGCCATTTTTGACAATTTGTATAAAACAAAAAATTAATGGAGTTACTTAAATAACTAACTTAATTTTTCTGCCCTGAGTTGACCATTCAGTGCTTGAATGAATAGAACAAATCAAAGTTCCTTACATAATGCAAAAACATCATTGAAAAAATAGGGAGAAATTAAACCAGGAGACAAATCTCTTAGTCAGGGCATAGACAACAAAACTCAACATCTCTTTGACTTACTATTATGTCCTGATTTTCTAATGGACCCTGGACTGCCTTTTCAAAGGCCCACTAGGTCCATACAGAGCATCTTTTTCTGTTACCTTGTGAAGTTTGGAAATGAGTCAGTGATTATTATATACTTCTTAAAGACTGACCCCAAAGAAATCTAATCCATCAAAGAAAATAACTTCTCTGTTTAAGATAAATCTCTGCCAATCCCATTTGATCTCAGAAGCTAAGCAGGGTTGAGCTGGTTAGGACTTGAATGAGAGACCCCCTGGGAATACTAGATGCTGTAGGCTTGGGAAAAAGACCTGGATGCCCACTCCCAAAAAAAAATCAGCCATTGCAAACTCTATGAACAACTTGTTGTTGTTAAGTGCCATTGAGTTGGTATCCGACTCATAGCTGCCTTAAGTACAACAGGTGAAACAGTATTATCAGTGCTACTCTGCTATTCATAGGGTTTTCAATGGCTGATTGTTATTTGGGAGTGAGTTGCCAGGTCCTTCTTCCAAGCCTATAGTACCTGGTGTTCCCAGGTGGTCTGCCATCCAAGTACTAACCAGGTCCGACCCTGCTTAGCATCTGAGATCTGATAGGATCGAATGCGACAGTGGTATGGCTACAGAGAAGCACTAATAATAGTGCCAGGTACAGCACAGTGTCAGGGAGTGTATCGTTCTGTTGTACATAGGGTTGCTATAAGTCGGACCCAACTCGATGGTACCTAACGATGACAACATTAACACTTCTTAGTATGAAGGTAAGTCCAGAGACCCAAATGGTAGCAAAAATTTCAGAATGTAGAAAAAAAGTAAAGTAATGAGTAATCACCAGTTAGAAGCAAATGAAACTTTCTAATGTCTTATATTATGGTCAAATTTGAGACTTGAGGGTACACAGAGAAAACAAGAAATAATCCTGTAGAATACAAAGTTAAGGCAGTCTCCTTTCATTGGAAAAGTCTGCATTAGAGTGACAGAGTCAAAGTCATCCTCAGATATATATGTACTGTGGGGGTGATTGAGGGAAAGAATGGGACGTAAAGCTGAAACATTTACAGGAAGTACACACTGTACAGTCTTGACAGTAGTCACCTAGAGTTCATGACTCTCATTTCATGCATAAGTCACATATACTTTATTGCTTCTTATTTCAATTCATTTTATTATGTGTAGCAGTATAAGACTTCTTATAGCAATACTGGAATGAAGAATTACATTTTATATGTTTAATTACAACCTTTTGTCCTCATGTCCAGCCTCCCTCCCATTGCTGGAGTCTTCACTTTAGAGGTGGAACTCGTAGTAAAATAATGGGTGTGCAGAGTTGGTGTGGGATGGGATGGGCGGATTTGTCATTTTGAAACTCCCTTCCAGTTTATTGCTAACATTACCTAACATTTTGGAAGTGAGCCAGCTTCATCTTTGAAAACATTTAAAGAGCTGACTGAGTTTCCCACCAGCCCACTATGACAGAATTTTTTAAGCACTAAAGGTTTCTAGGGCTGGGATTTAGCTCAGTTGGTAGAGCGCTGCGCTGCAGTCTCTGAGGTCCGGAGTTCGATTCCCAGCACCACAAAAATGGGAGAAGGATCTGGCAATCCACTCCCAAGGCAATCCCGAAACAATCTGCCATTGAAAACCCTATGAGGGTCACTATGAGTCAGATACTGACTCAACAGCACCTAACAACAACAACAACAATAAAGGTTTCTAATATAGATGTTATCTACATGAGTTGTAACATATAGATAATAGTAAAACTGACTTAATCCATATTCATTTCTCTGCCAAATCAAGTGGCTCTTTTGTAGCTGTTTTCCTAGTTCTTGATGCAACATGTGGACCCTTTGAGCTTCCTTCCTGAAACTCTCCTCTTTTGCCTTCTGTAGTTAGTCTTAAATTTCCTTTGATTTTTCTGAATCTTATCAATCTCCCTGTAGCTGATTCCTCTTCCTCCTTCTGCCATCACTGCTGGTTCCCCCGATCTTAATTTTGTTTTTGTGCTCTTCTAACTGTACATCCACACTTTTAGAGAATTTTTTCCCTGATGATCATGATTCCAAAATCAGTATCTGTACTCTTCCCTATTCATTCAAATGAAGATCCTTATATTTTGGCCACCTGTCAAGAATGCTCCAATTAAATGACCCTGAAAGCTCATCAAATTCAGAACGTCCAAAATTTCATGTAGCAATTCAAAATAATAATGCAGTATTATTATTCATATGTCAGTTTGTCAAGATGAAAAGGTTTGGTTCTGTGAGTGCAGGTCTTTATTAGTACATTCTATATATTTAGCAATATTTATTGACATTTAAAAGACATTTGTTAAAATTTTTAAATTTTTATTGGATCTGACACCCCAATAAGAATTTATCTTATAGATACATGTTCATAAATATGTATAAAAAAAACATACAATAATTTGCATTGCAGGAGTGTTTTGTAGTTTCAAGGAGTGATAGTAGCAAAATATAATACCCTATAAAATAATCCTCCTAAATACAGACAAGGTACATATCAGTCCAAAACTGGTTAAATACTGAGTACATCCATTCAGTGAAATACTATGTAGCCTTCAGAGAACATGAACTATAGCTGGAAAGCTTTATATTTAAAACATATCATTAGAAACATGGTAAATAAGAATTGGTAGCAGCCAGGCATGGTGGTACATGCCTGTAATCCCAGCGACTCGGGAGGCAAAGACAGATGGATCGCAAGTTTGAGACCAGAGGCAGTCTGTGTAATTTATCGAGACCCTGTCTCAAAAAAGAGTAAAACAAAATGAACTGAGGGTGAAGCTCAGTGGTACAGCACTTGCAAAGAATGCAAGCGCGAGGGCCCTGGGTTCAAACCCCAGTACAACACGCACACAAAAAAAGAATTGGTAGCATATGTTCATATTTGGGTAAAAAATTTTCAAGAAAGGATACCTAAGAAACAATTAATAGTCACTGTGGTTTCAGAGTGGGATTGGGAAAAAGAAGAAGAGGATTTTTACTTTTCAATGTATACCATAATGTATTGATTAATTTTTGAAAATATAGTTTTATTAACATGTTTTGTTTTACTCACTTTTAAATGCTTCTTTCTTTTCTACAAACTCAGCATTTGGTTCCCCTGATTTCATCCACATCACTCTCCTATTACTCTGGCTTGAAGGTTTGTAATCAGCTTCAGTTCCTCTGCTTTTTGATTGTCTTGTAGAGTTGCTAAATCTCCTTCCTCCTCTTCAGTGTCTCTCAGCTTCATCCCTCCCTCCCTATTACAGCTCCCTCTGCTCTCACCTTGATACTCTGCCACTAACTTGCAATGAGAACCTGGGCAAGCCATTTAATCATCCTTTGTTTCCTTATATTTTATTTGTTGTTGTTGTTAGGTGCCATCAAGTCAAGTTGGACTCATAGCAACTCTATGCACAACAGAACGAAACACTACCCAACCCTGTGTCTGACACTATGTCAGGGCTTCATTGCTCTTCACGGGGGGTTCAATGGCTGATTGTTTTCAGGAGTAGGCTACTGGGTCCTTCTCCCAAAACTACAATACCCAGTATTCCCAGGCAGTCTTTCATATGAGGACTAACCAGGCCTGACACTGTTTAGCTTCTAAGATCTGATGAGATTGGATGTCAGGGTGATATAGCTGTAGACTCCTTATATATAAGATGAGAATAATAACTCTATGTAGTGAGAGGATAGCTCTTTTAGAATTAAATTAGGTAAGAAAATTAAGTTTCTGGCACATGGTGTATGCTCAATAATGCTTTCACTTTCTAGAGTTTTTTTCCTATTACTACTGAATCTTCTAATTCATACTACATGCTGCTATCAGGTTAATTTTCTGAAAATACTCTTTTCATCATTGGTTCCTTTAATCAACTCCCTCTTGTGTTACCTTAGAATCACAGATGAGACAAGATCATGACAGCTGGTGAGCTGTTAAGGTTCTTGGAGAATTTCTTCTGGAGGGAAGAGGGGTTGCTGCCATTGCCACCATGTATCTGCATTAGTAGAATTAGGAGCTTTCTTACAGTCAAACCCTATCATTCCCATTCTGTAAACACTTGAGACCCTTCTGTAAACACAGTTCTAATTTGAGTAGAAACCAAAAGGTAAATGGGGAAAACCCCAATTTCTCCATCAATACTAAAAATCTTACATCAGTTAGTTCTACAATATCTATTTCATTTTCTTTTGTGATTTTCCTTAACTTGATCTAAATCAACCCATTTCTCCACTGCTCTTGCTATGTTTATTTTCAAAATGGAAAACTTCTGGTATAAAAGTTATAAGTGCTTGTTGTAAACCAGTAATAAATTTTATGGAAATACTCATGGTAAAAATGAAAGTTCCTTTCCATCATTCTAATGTTACATGTCAACAAACAAAACTAGTCAAGAGTTAGTTAAGATAAAATTTTGGTTATATCAGTAAACTTAGATGAGAAAAACTATAATAACCTTTTTGTATTTCTTTAAAAAGCACTAACATTTTATTTGCCTACTGCCATACCACCTTGGCATCCAGTCTTGCCACAGCTCAGAAGCTAAGCAGGGTCAGGCCTGGTTAGCACTTGAATGGGAGACCACCTGGGAGTACTGGGTGCTGTAAACTTGGGAAAATGACCTAGCAACCCACTCCCCAAACAATCAGCCATTGAAAACCCTATTAATAGCAGAGAAGCACTGACAATAGTGCTGGGAATGGCACAGTGTCAGGTAGTGTTTCATTCTGTTGTACAGAGGGTCGCTATGAGTTGGACCCCACTCGATGGCACCTAACAACAACAACTCACCATTTATTTATTTATTTATTTATTTATTTATTTTTGTTGTTGTTTATTGGCTTGTTTTGTGGTGCTTGGGGATTGAACCCAGGACACTCCACCACTCAGCTGCTCCCCAGATACTTTTTTATTTTTTATTTGGAGAGTCTCACCAATTTGCACAAACTGCCTCTTGCCTCAAACTTGCAATTCTCCCACCTCAGCCTCTTGAGTTGCTGGGATTACACGAGTGCACCACTGTGCCTACTCAGCTTAACCTTTTATTTTAAAACAGTTTTGGTGAATGAGGCAAAAATTCCATTCTCTGGATGTGCTTACAGGACAAATAGGCACTGCTATTTCTATCACTGAGCAGAGGAACTAGAAGTAAAGAGCAGCTAAATGAGCAAAGCTAATATCTTTTCAAAGGTGGCTCACAAAGCCAACTAAAGTTTGGGTGAAAGAAGTACAACTTGGTAGGCACTAGGATTAAGGCTCTCAGGTGCTCTCTTGTGTGCCTGGGCCACTCTTGGTTCTTTCCAATTTGCCTTTGAAGGTGAACCCTGCCCTTAACTCACCTTGATGACTGTGATCTTTCACGCTCCCCTTTTTTTCCTGTACATATAGTATTTCCCAGGAACCACCCTGCCTCCTCAGCTCCAAGTATAATCATTGTTTGGAGTGACCAGATATTCCCTCAAAAACTCAATTCTCATGTCAGTATTCTCCATAGGATTTTTTATATAAATTCAGTTCTTACAATTGGTTATTGGACTGAATCAGTAATTGATTTATGTACACATTAAAAAGTGTTATTGCATGGTATCTAGGCAAAGTAGAACTGATTAAATGGGATACTATGGTTATTTCTTTAAAAAAAATGTGTGGGGCCAGATCCCCCACATCTGTCAGTTTGCCACACCATGGGGGCAGTTATTTGACAAGAACAAGGAAATGCTGCCTGGTTTAAATTTGAGAAAGGTGTGTGTCAAGGTTGTGTACTTTCACCATATCTCTTCTAATTATATGTTGAGCAAATAATCCGAGGAGTTGGACTATATAAGGAAGAATGTGGCATCAGGATTGGAGGAAGACTCATTAACAACCTGCATTATGCAGATGACACACTCTACTTGCTGAAAATGAAGAGGATTTAAAATGTTTACTGATGAAGATCAGAAAACATAGCCTGCAGTATGGATTGAGACTAAACATCAACAAAACAAAAATCCTTACAACTGGGTCAGTATGCAACTTCACAATAAATGGAGAAAAGATTGAGGTTGTCCATGATTTTGCTTCACTTGGTTCTACAATCAACACCTGTGGAAGCAGCAGTCAAGAAACCAAAAGATGCATTTCTTTGGGAAAAGCTGTGGCAAAAGATCTCTTTAGAGTATTGAAAAGTAAAGATGTCACATTGAAGATGAAGGTGCACCTAACTCACGCCATGGTATTTTTAGTCAAATCATATGGTTGTGAAAGCTGGATATTAAACAAGGGAGACAGGAGAAGAATTGATGTTTTTAAATTATGGTGCTGGAGACAATTATTGAATATACCATGGACTGCCAAAAGAACCAACCAATCTGTCCTAAAAGAAGTGCAACCAGAGTGCTCCTTGAAAGCAAGGATGGCTAGACTGTTTTACTTATTTTGAACATGTAATCAGGTGGGACCAATACCTGGAGAAAGTCATCATATTTGGGAGAATGGCAGGTCAGCAAACAGAAGGAAAACCCTCCAGCAGATGGACGGACACAGTGTCTGCAACAATGGGCTTAAACATAAATAAGATCATGTGCCTGACACAGAATGAGGGAGTGTTTCTATCTGCTGTATGTAGGGTCGCTATGAGTCAGACTCAACTTGATGGCACCTAACAACAACAACAATGGGGCCAGATACTGTGGTGCACACCTGCAATCCCAGCCACTTGGGAGTTTAAGGCAAGAGGATCATGAGTTTGAGGGCAGAGGTAGCCCCTGTGACTTAGTGAGACCCTGTCTGAAAATAAAAAATAAAAAAGGGACTAAGAGTGTTGTTCAGTGGTAAAGTGCTTGCCTAGCAAGTGCAGGGCCCTGGGTTCAGTCCCCCAGTACTGGAAAAAGATAAAAAAGAAAAGAACCCAGCATGGGATCTAATATTTGGTTATGAGCATAACCCTGCTATTGAAGCATCGATCCTATTTAAAAAATCAGAGTTAGTTCACTATCTTTTGATTTATTATACCTTTTTGAGTAATGCAACCTACTGTAAGTTTAAGGACACTTAGTACTACTACTGATAATCTAATCATTGGATATTTTTTGTTGAGTTTATTATAAGGACCCTGAATAGGCAAATGTTGCCAAATTTAATCTATTCTTTACTGTATAATTAAAATTTTAGAACTAGAGAAAGAGAAATGCATAAATCATGGGTAATTGGGGATGGAAAGAGTAAAAAATGACTCCTTTTATTCAAATGAGAGGAATTTTTTGACAAAATGTATTTAATGCTAAATAATATTTGACTTAAAAATTTCATTTTGCATTGTGGGAGATCAAACCCAGGGCTTCACACATGGTAGGCAAGTGCTTCACCACTGAACCATCCTGCCAGCCCAACAATTGACTATGTACTTGTAGTCAGGGCTGCACTGCTCTGTTTTACAAACAAAGAAAAAAGAAAAAAAAAGAAAAAGAAAGAAAAGAAAAAAGAAAAAAAAAAAAGAATAAGATTCCTATGGACTTTTCTCTTTTATTCTATAACACACACACAAAAACGTTTTACTGTGACACCTTTTTGATCCAGGCTAACCAAGCAAAAAATTGTGAATTCTAGATCCCCATTAGACAGATAAGGACTAGCTCAAACATTCATTATCTTATATACTGAATTTGAACTCATCAACTCCAAATTTCATCTTGTAGTTCTTTGCATATTTATAGAGCCTCGAAAAATCTCCTGAATATGTTTAATCCCAATGGTTTACTCTTTTACTTCCCAAAACAACACTGTCATAAATAAGAGTTCAACTATGTAGATCTCTTTTAGAGTATATTATGAAGACATTAAGAGAGACTGGGCTTAACAGTGAAGGCTAAGATTCTTCTGTTAACCCATTCCTTATATTCCTTTTTCTCCCTATCCTTGCTGACTTGAAAAAACTCATTTCCTCGTATTCTAATTCTTAGACATTCTTTTCTCTGTGTCTGTAGAGGAAATAATAGAATGGAATATAAATTGGACATTCCCGTGCCTACTGTGAGTTTCGGAAGTACCAACTGCAAGATCTCTGGTTCACATAACAGGAATCAACATCTGTTACCCCATTTTCTTAACAAGCTTACTATAAATGGCTTTTTAAATTATTTATTTATTTATTTATTTATTTATTTATTTATGTAGTAACAGGGAGTTGAACCCAGGGCCTTGCACATACTTTTCAAGTGCTCTCCAGCCCAGTTTTAAATTTTTTTATTTTTTATTTTGAATCAAAGTCTCACTTAGCTATGCAAGCTGCTTCTGGCCTCCACTTGAGATCATTCTGCACCTGCCTCCCATGTTGCTTGTATTATAAGCATATACTACCACACCCAGCTTATGATTGGCTTTTTATCATCCATCTATCCAACATTGACTGATTGCCTAAAACGTGCTTTTGCCGCTACATTTTCCAAAATTCTGTGATAAATCTATGTTTTGTTTTAGTTATTTTACAGCTGTAGGAATAAAATATTGTTCTAAGATTCAAAATATATTAGGTAAATGATTACCTTTACCTATAGTTTTTTGCAGAAGTGAACTTAGTAATACATAATTTCCCTCAGCAAAAATTCATTCCTCTTAGAGGACGGGAGAATGTTCTTCCTTTCTTTTATACTGCTGATGAAACTTCAGGAGACGGTGGTGAACTATTTTAGATCATACATATACAGGCAAACCTTCTAGAAATGTACAACAATAAGATGAAAAGAGCCAGGGTCACTGAACCATGAAGACCTCATACTAGAACCAATAAAGCATCCTTAGTTTTATGTTAAATGTTATTATTCTTCTATTTATAATCTTACAGTCTGTTCAGGTAAAGTTAGACTCAATCCGTAGTGTTCATGGCATCTAAACAATGTTGTGGTTGAATTATTAGCTAATCAGCATTAAAACTGGTGCCCATCCCTCCATTCACCCCCACTCCCTGAATGTTCTGGGTGCCTCCATTTTTACAGATTCTGTCCTGCTGCTCCTATAATGCATAGGAACTTGTAAGACCCTTCATTTCCTCTTTCTGATTGGGAAAATATAATTACTGAGACAGACAGTTTTGGCTACAAATAACTACAACTCCAAATCAAATAGGTTTTAAGATAAGGAAAATTAATGCCTCATGCAACCGAAGAGTTCAAAGGAAGTTCAGGGGATGCTTGATTTGGATTCATCTCTTAGAGAATTTCTTGGCTCTCTGTCCTCTGCAGTTTTCATCATCAGCCTAGAATTTCCTCATGAGAACTGAGATAGATTATTCAGTAATACTAGTAGAAATTTTAGCTGGACTTGTGATTGACCAGCAGAAATCTACCTTCCCAAGCCTCTTTTGACGTGGGTATGATCACATGACAAGGTCTGGCTAAAAGGATATGAGAAGAGAACATATTTTGTACTTAAGGGAGGGATGGGCCCTCTTTCCATCATTTTCTTCCTTCCTGTTTGTTAGTATTTGGACATGCTAATGAGTCATCTTGAACCAGATGAAGGCAGTTTGAAGGCAAAATCCATCTGAGTCTTGTGGACTAATTCAAAATAAGAAGGAAGGATTCTGGGTCCTGACACTGTAGAATGGCCACAACAGCCTTGAATGACCAATGCTCTAACGGGGGGGAAGAAGTACTCATTTTGGTATAAACCACTATTGTTTTGAGTCTCGTACAGTAGCCTACTAGGATCCCTGGGGTCCCTGAGGTCAAGACTGTTTTTATAATAGAACCATGGTAGAATAAATATTGACCCCCCCTCAAAGATATCTATTTCCTTATTCCTGGAACCAGTGGATACGTTACTTTACATGGCATATGTGAATAAGTTAAAGATATCAATGTGAGGAGATACATTTGGATTATACACGTTCCTCCAATAAAAATCCCAGTGTCTTTATAAGGGAGAAACAGGAGAACAAAGAGAAGAAACTGTGGTGGTACTACATTACCAGCTTTGAAGATGGAGGATGGGGTCTCAAGCCAAGGAAAATAGGAAGCCAAAAAAAGCAAGGAAGTGGACCCTGCCCTGGAGCCTCCAGAAGGAATCATCTCTGCTAACATTTGAGACCCTCAGTGAGACCAATTTTGAATTTTTTTTTTTTTTTTTTTTTTTTTTTTTGGTGGTACTGAGGGTTGAACCCAGGGCCTTGCACTTGCATGCTCTGCAAATGTTGGACCACTGAGCTGTCACCTCTAGCCCTTTTTTTTTTTTTTTTTTTTTTTTTTTTTTTTTTTTTTTTTTTTTTTTTTTTTTTACTTTTTGAGACAGGGTCTCCCTAAATTATGCAGACTGCCTCTGGTGTCAAACTTGTGATCCTCTTGCCTCGGCCTCTTGAACCGCTGGGGTTACAGGCGTGCGCCACCACACCCAGCCAATTTTGAACTTCTGACCTCCAGAAGTAAAATAATAAATTTATATGGTTTTAGGCCATTAAGTTTGTACAACTTTGTAATAGGAAGCTAAGACAACATTTAGATTTTTTTCACTCTCCTTCTTGCCCAAGAATACAGAGGAATTTTTCAAAGGCAACATGATATATTAAAACAATAGATTGGGTGCATCAGATATGAGAATCTAGTGGCCTTCTATCCAACTAGATATTAGGCTGGCCGCAGTGATGCAGGCCTACAATCCCAGTGACTCAGAAGGCTGATGCAGGAGGATGGCAAGTCTGAGGCCAGAGGCAGCCTGTATAACTTAGCAAGATCTTGTTTCAAAATAAAAAATAAAAAATGGACTGAGGGTGCAGCCCAATAGGAGAGGATTTGCAAATATGAAAGGCCCTAGGTTCAGCCCCTGAGTCCCACAAACAAAACAAAACAAAACAAAGCAACACAAAAATAGATATTAAGGGGATTTGCAAAAATATAAAACAATGCCACTTCTCACTAAATTTTTTGTTTTGGAAAATTTAGTTTTTCAAATTTAAAACTATTGTTTATGTTAACCTATTAGAGATTTATTATTGTTATTTTAGATAAAGTAACAATTTAAACATTCTCAGGTTTAATTTATAATACAATAAACATTGGTAACTATAAAATTTCTTTCTTACTTTCAATAATTTTTAAGGATGTGAAATGATCCTCAGACCAGAAAAGTTGAGAACTGCTAATTCAGCCTAACTAACAAAGTAGAAAAATTGACCATAGTAATTTTAGATCACAATTTCACTCACCATACTCTCCAAAAGGAGAGCTATCCACCTAAAATATCACTCTCAAGTGATTTAGGATCTGTGCTCACTCTTTGTACCAATCACTGTGTTGAGGGGCTGGATTACTCTGACAGGTTAGTAATCAGGACCCATGCATAGAGCCGAGGGTGGTTCAATTTCACTTTAAATATGTGGCTGCCACTGAGTGAGAAAATGAACTTATATATGCCAGGACATTAGCCAACTATGTCTATTACAGTTACCATAGAAAATAATAATAATGATATCAGTAAACACATAGTACTTGATAGGTTTGTCCTAAGTACTTGCTTAATTCTGACAACCATCCAATGAGAATATTATTATTTATTATAGACTGTGATGCATCCTCTTCCACCACTTCAACTCAGAAATATGCTTGAGGAATGTTTAAATGTTTAAGTTCCTAAGATTTTGACTAAAGCTTTGCCATTAGCCTATATTAGCATTAGGATGCAATGGCCAAGGTTATAAAATCAGCCTACGTATACTTCAACAAATGAAGGGATAAAGAAGCTGGGGCACAGTGCTGGATGCTCGTAATCCCTGCAACTTGGGAGATGGAGGCAGGAGGATCTCTGGGCTGGGGGTGCACCTCAGTGGTAGAGCATTTGCTAAAGTGTGTGCAAGGCCTGGGTTCAGTCCCCAAGTGCCGCTAAAAAAAAAAAAAAAAAAAAAAAAAAAAAAAAAAAAAATAATAAGGGGATAAAGAAAATGTAGTATATGTACACAATGGAATTTTATTCACCTATAAAGAAGAACGAAATTATATCGTTTGTAGGAAAATGGAAGAACTACGGATCATCATGTTAAGTGAAATAAGCCAGACTCAGAAAACCAAGTATTGCATGTTTTCTCTCATATTTGGAATCTAGGAGGGGAAAAAAACGACATGAAAGTAAAAGGGCCACTAGTAGTTATGTGGAACAGGAAGAAGGATGATAAGAAAGGGTAATGGTGGAAGTGAATATAATCAACGTACATTATATGCACATATGGAAATATCATGATAAAACCTTTTTGTACAATTTAAAAAATCAATGTAACAGATAGAGCAACACTTTGGGATCAGAAAATTTGCTTACGCTATGGTCAGAGTCTGACTGAAGGCTCTCACTGAGAAAGTAAAATCTTTAACTTATATAATGCTCTTTATAATTCCCCATGATATTTGTTAGAGAAAATTATAGTACATTTTAGTTTAATTAAGTAGTCTAACTCAAGTAAAAAATTTAAGTGGTCCCTTTAGACTTAACTATTCCATTTCTTTAGAGATAATGCTGTGATTGTCAGGTTTCTGGCCGTTCTCCTCCAGGTAGCACTAAGTGTTTTGGAGGACTACCTGGGGAGGAGAGTGAAATGGGTGCTTCTGGTGGAGGAGGCTGAAGCCGAAAGAGCCACATCCCATGCCTGGCAACTGCCAAGGATGACCAGACCAGTCCCTTGGTGCTTTGCTGATGTGTGCAGTCATGGGAGGTTTGGAGTTTAGTTCAGTTGACAAAGTGCTGCTCAGTGCTCTCTGAGGCCCTGGGTTCAATCCCTGGCACTGCAAAAATGGGAGAAGGACGTGGCAGCCAACTCCCGAAATAATCAGCTATTGAAAACCTTATGAATAGCAGGGAAGCAATTACACAGTGCTGGGCATGGCACAGTGTCAGGGAGGGTTTTGTTCTGTTGTAATAGAGTTGCTATGAGTTGGACTCGATGGCACCAAACAACAACAGGGTAGTCATAGAGAGAAAGCAGTGTTCACTCTTGGCTTGGTTCAGTTCCTCTTCTTTTTTTGTAACTTCTATCTCAGCCCTGCCTCTACGTTCATGGGGCCTGAGGACACCTTGGAAGTGAATGCTTTTGGCAAATTCCCCAGCTAAACTCTATATTCTTGTCCACAGTGGACTTCTCAGGTGCCAAATATCCCACAGGGACTGAAATCCCTTAGGGAGCTAAAGTGAGGCCTAGCATTGCTGCGTTCTGAATTTACTTCAACGTGGTTGCCTCCATGTTGGTAGAAGACAGTTCACAAGGTGATTTCTTTCTAGAGTCCTCAGCAGAAAATGGAGCAGGAGCCTCTCGAATTTAGGTTTTCCATTTCCCTTATCTACTAAAACTTTCTCTCAAGAGCTTTGGCAGAGAGGGAAAATTCGGACTTGTATCTCACCCTGAGGATCTAACTTTGCTTTTCTCCCCATAGACCACTGTGAGGGGAAAGATAGGGCTTTTCTGTGTTATCTAGACCTCTCATTCATGAAAGTCACTGAACAAGTTATCTAGACATGGTTCTTCATTTCGTAAGGGAGAGATAAGAGAATTTAGAAAAATCCTTTTCTCTGTTGACAAAAGCCTGGCTTTCAAGTCTATTGTCTTGTTAAGAAATTGAAAATTTGCCTTTTAGATGTCAGAAGCTGAATATTAACTTTCTCTTTCTCTTTCTTTTTCATTCTCACTGTAATTATCCTAAACTTGCTCTCTTTCCTCCTCCCCAGGTCATCCAAGTCCTCAATATGCCTTAGGCAATTCAGGGATAAGGCAGTGTCCATCTGAGAGGAAAGATGAAACATAAACCATGGAAATATGTATTGGAAAAAAAGGAGGCACATTCATACGTGTAGTATTACTTCATGATGTGGACAAGCCTAGCTAGAATCCTGTTCTGCTAATTATTGGGTGCCCTTGGGAAGGTTAACGTCTCCAAGCATTAGCCTCTTTATCTATAATACAGAGAAAACAACAGTATCTACTTTACAGATTTGTTGTGAGGGTAATATAAGATAATGTACATAAACCACAGCGTAGTTCTTGGTCCATAGCAGGTATTCCATAACATTTTGTGACATTATTAACATATATGTTTGTTACAGGCCTGCCAATCTCATTTTCATACTCACCTGATGTAACACTTGACATGTGAACATATGTGCTGATGATTCCATACATATCGTTTAGGAAAACTAGCCATTTAGACTATACTGGGAATTAAATTGAACTAAGTTAGTTCTATGAGGAAAAAAACTACTTAAATGACTTGCTGAACCTCTTCATCAGCATTTTGCTTCCTAAGGAGTTTCTTGCAGCTTTTATAGACTGTGCAAAATAAGATCTCATAATTGTTTAAGGTCACCTTTAGAAGGAAAAGATGGCCATTTTTTGTTTTTTTTTTTTTTAGAGGTGATATTGAAAAGGAATAAAAAGACAAAAAGAGAAAGGAACAAATGGATTATTTATTGTCCTCTGATACTAGTTTGGCTGATAAGCATGATGGCTGCTGTAATTCCTATGGTGAAACATCCTTCTATACATTACGTGAAGGCAATCTCGTTATTGAGGGGTCATTAATGTACAATTCATATTTTTACATGATTTAGTCAACAAATTGCTCAAGCTCATGAAAAACAGGCATGCAATTATAATTCTATAATTAGCACAGGCATGTTTTGTAGTTCTAAAAAAAGTATTTTAGATAAACAAAAGTGTATTTATAAGGAGGTGATATGTATTATCATGTATAGTAGGTTCACACACTATTTCTACAGAGGATGAGATGATTTGTGATGCATATTGTCTTCATTGCAACTACTCAATCCTGCTTTTATAGCCCAAGGCAGCCATAGATAGCATGAAAATGTATAATGAGTAAGGTTGTGTTCCAATGAAACTATACATGAATGTTAGAATTGAAATTTCAACTGGTTCAAAGTTATAAATGCCCTTCAGACTCATTTAGTTACATATCCTGTGTCAGGCCTAAGACAGAATTATGAATAACAGAAGAAATGCACTGAAGGAATGAGTCTTCTGTAGGGACAGAACTCAGAATGGTTTAATGAAGGGATTATTTAGATCACAACTATCAGATGATTTGTCTTGTCACTTCGAATCAATGATCTGCTAAATTGTTGTTAGTGTTAGGTGCTGTCGAGTAGGGATCTGACTCAGCAACCCTATGTACAACTGGTGAAACCCTATTGTCAGTGGTTCTCTGCTATTCATAGGATTTTCAATGGCAGATTGATTTTTGGGAGTGGGCTACATGTATCATGAAGTTGCATACTGACCCTGTTGTAAGGATTTTGTTGTTGTTGTTGATGTGGAGTTGCAATCCATACTGAAGGCTGTGTTCTTGATCTTCATCAGTAAATGTTTCAAATCTACTTCACTTTCAGCAAGCAGAGTTGTGTCATCTGTATAATGCATATTGTTAATGAGTCTTCCTCCAATCCTGATGCTGTGTTCTTCTTCATAATGTCCGGCTTCTTGGATTATTTGCTTAGCATAGAAATGGAAGAGGTATGGTGAAAAGATACAGCCCTGATACATACCCTTCTCAACTTTAAACTAAGTAGTGTTTCCTTGTTCTTTTTGAATGACTGTCTCCTGATCCACATATAGATTCCTCATGAATACAATTAGGTGTTCTGGCATTCCCATTTTTCTCAGTGTTATTAATAATTTGTTATGATCCACAAATATGCCTTTGCATAGTCAATAAAACATAGATAGACACCTTTCTAGTATTTTCTACTTTCGGCCAATGTCCACCTGACATCAGCAATGATGTCCCTGGTTCCCCACCCTCTTCTGAATCCTTTTCTGGTAATTCCCTGTCTATATATTGTTGCAGTCTCTTTTGAATGATCTTTAGTAAAATTTTTCTTGCATATGATGTTAATGATATCATTTGATAGTTTCTACATTTGGTTGGATCCCCTTTCTTGGGAATAGGCACAAATATGGATCTCTTCCAGTCAGCTGGCCAGGTAGTTGTTTTCCAGATCTCCTGGCATAAACACATTAGCACCTTCAGTACTGCATCTGTTTGTTGAAACATCTTTATTGGTATTACATCAATTCCTGGAGCCTTTGTTTCATCAATTCCTTCAAGGCAGCTTCTACTTTGTCCTTCAACACCATTGGTTCCTCATCATATACACCTCTTGAAATGGTTACCCACCAATTCTTTTTTGTATAATGACTCTGGGTAGTCCTTTAATCTTCTTTTGATGTTTCCTGCATCATTTAATATTTTCCCTGTTAGAATTCTTCATTATTGCCACTCAAGGCTTGAAGTTTTTCTTCAATTCCTTAAGCTTCAGAAAAACTGTTTCTTCTTCCCTTTTGGTTTTTTGTCTCAAGCTCTTTCCACATGTTATTAAAATATTTGATTTTGTCTTTTTGAGCTGCCCTTTGAAATCTTCTACTCAGTTCCTTAACTTCATCATGTCTTTCTTTTACTTTAGTTGCTTGACATTCAAGGAGCAAGATTCACATGCTCGGCTTCAGACTCCATGACAACCATGAGGGCCAGCCACAGTGCAGCTGGTGGAGTAATCATGCAGAGGGCATGAGAGTCTGAGGGAACACTGGGCAGAGCCACCAGGCCCTACCGTCATCCACACAGGCCTACGGGGACCCTTGCCTAGGAGCTCATCTGGGCCCTGGGCCCCCGTGGAGGGCTATCTTGGCAATGACCAGCAGACATGGTACACTGCGGTCTGCTGCCACCAATGGCCCAACGGTCAGGGCCACCAGATACAGCAGCAAAGTCCAGATGCACAGAGCATGCTCACTGCACCCCATCTGTCTGCCCTGAGCAGTGGGGCATCTTCCTGCACAGATGTGCTTTAAAAAGGCCACCAAACTCCAAGTGAGAGGTACAGACCCCTTTGCCATTCCTTCCACCTGGTGTTGAAAGCATGGGTCTTTCCTCCTGAAAAGCCCATGTATAACCCACCCTTTCCACGGAGTACTGCCAGGTCAAACTTGCTCCTAGAAGTGGGTCAGAGAGAAACCAGGAGGAGGAGAAGCCCCGCGCTCAGGGAGCACCACGCGCAGCCTGTACTGGTTCTTAAGGGCTGAGAGATGAGCTGGCACGGAAACCCATCACTTTACACGTGTTTGCCCGCCTTTGCTTCCTGTGGCCTCTGCACAAGTAGCCACAAACTGAGTGGCTCACAGGAGCGCACACCCTAAACTGGGCACGGCGGCGCCCGCCTGTAATCCCAGCAGCTTGGGAGGCAGAGGCAGGAGGATCGCAAGTTTGAGAGCAGAGGCAGTTGGCGTAACTTAGTGAGACCCTGTCTCAAAAAGTAAAAAAATGGGCTAGGGGTGCAGCTCAGTGACCCAGCACTTGCAAAGCATGCAAGTACGAGGCCATGGGTTCAACCCCTAGTACAAAAAAAAAAAAAAAAAAAAAAAAAAAAAAGAAAGAAAAGAAAAGAAAAGGCGCACACCCCCCTACCGTCTGAAGGTCTGAAGGTGGATGTGGGGCTGAAGTGAAGATCCAGGCGCGGCTGCACTGCCTCTGGAGGCCCTAGAGGGGAAGCCGTTCTCTTGCCCTTCCTGGCCTCCCGAAGCCCCTTGCCCGCCTTGGCCCACAGCCCTCCTCCACCTTCACATCTCTCTGCCTGACCCCTGATCCCCTAATCTTATTGTCTTCCCTTGCCTGACCCTCCCGCCTCCCTCTTCCAAGGACCCGTTTGATGACATTGAGACACTCTGATGACCCGGGTTCATCTCTCCATCTCGAGACCCCCAACTTTGCTACATCTGCAAAGTTCTTCTGCCAAGTAAGGTCACCTATTCCTCAGTCCCAGGGGTTAGGGTGTGACCATTTTTGTGGCAATCATCAGCCTATCACATCAGTCTCCATGGTAAAAATTTAGAAACAGAAGTTGGAATGAGATGTGAGAAGTTAGGTATCTGTGACTCTCTCACAGTCTGGGGTGGCTGGAGGTGGAATATAAGCTTCACCCTCCAGCATCTCGCAGGAGTCACATCTGCAAGGACACGGAAGACATTCCCAGAGCGAGACATATGTGTGTGTGTTTTCTATATTTTAATCGTGCTCCAAATACAGCCGTTTTACATATTCATTTATTTTTGTTTTTACTTTGAAAGCAAATTGCCAGCAAGAAAAACAGCTTTGTGGCTGTCCAGTCTTCATCATCTACTAAAATGAAAACTCCAGTCCCTCATCCCGTCGTGAAGAAAGATAAACAGCAGAATTCTTCAGGGTTTAATGCCAGCAACAATAGAGAACTGCAAAAACAACCATCTTTAAAAGGTAATTTTCTTTTTCTTTTAAAAGTTAAATTCTTGGCTATTTGAGAGTGAAAGAATAATGTTTCAGTAGTTTTCTAGCTGCTTATTTCTTTGCTGTGTTTATATTTCACAGTCTTCATTTCTTCTCAATTGAGATTTTTCATTAGATTGAATGCCATTAACTTAACTAACATTTCAAATTCCAGGGCTATTAAAATAAAAATCTAATAACTAATGTGTTGTAAATATTCTACACTAAGAAACCAAGAAGAACTTAAAATCTTTTCATGTTAATTGTAAGTGAGCTAACCAATTTTTCTTTCAAATAATTCTTACAACTCCAGCAATTGAGAAAGGAGTTACTGCAAGTAGAGTAATTATAAAAGTTGTAGTAGAACTTCTTCATTCTTCTGATGCTAAGGAAATAAAGAAGTAGCTTTAGTACTTTATGGGCTTTGTTCTGAATCATTGGGAATTACATCCAACCAGGGTTCCTTATTTGAGATTGTTGTTAGGTGCCGACAAGTCGGTGTCCCACTCATAGCAACTGTATGTACAATGAAACTCTATTGTCAGTGCTTCTCTGCTATTCATAGGGTTTTCAATGGCTGATTGTTTTTGAGTGCCTTCTGACCTGGGGGCTCATATTTATGGAACTATATCTGACAGTGTTTGTTGTTCTAGGGTTTTCAATGGCTAATTGTTTCAGGGGGCTGGGATTTAGCTCAGTTGGTAGAGCACCGCTCTGCAGTCTCTGAGGACGGGGGTTCAATTCCCAGCACTGCAAAAATGGGAGAAGGATGTGGCAACCCACTCCCAAGGCAATCCCGAAACAATCTGCCACTGAAACCCTATGAGGGTTGCTATGAGTCAGACATGACTTGACAGCACCTAACAACAACAACAATTGTTTCAGGAGTGGGTTGCCAGGTCCTACTCCCTAGTCTGTCTTAGTTTGGAAGCTCAGCTGAAACCTGTCCACCATGGGTGACCCTGCTGGTATCTGTAATACCAGCGGCGTAGCTTTCAGCCTCATAGCAACATGAAGCCTCCACAGTACAGCAAACTGACAGATGTGGGGGATTGTGTATATATACCACATTTTAAAAATTCATTCATCTCTTGATGGGCATATGGGCTGGTTCCATAATCTTGCAGTTGTGAACAGTTCCGCAATAACCATGGAAGTGCACATATCTCTGTTGTTTTTGTTGTTAGGTGCTGTCAATTCAGGTCTGATTCATAGCGACGCTCATAGTGTTTTAAATGATGTCTCTGTAGAATGATGATTTATTACTTTGGATATATACCCAGGATGGGATAGCTGGATTGTATCATAATTCTATTTTCACTTTTCTGAGAAACCTCCATACTAATTTCTATAATGGCTGTAGTTGTTTACATTCCCACCAATGATGTAGAAGCATTCTTTTCTCCCTCTACATCTTTGCCAGCTTTTATTATTGTTTGTTTTCTTGATGCTAGCAGTTCTGACTAGGGTGAGGTGGAATCTCAGTGTAGTTTTGATTTCCATTTTCCTGATGGCTAAGACTATTCCTGCCCCATTGGAAGATATCTTTGTTAAAAGTCAAATAACCATAAATATATATTCCATTTACTTTCGTACTTTCTTTACTCAAACTAGACAAGATGAACATGGGAACTTAAACTTTGTTGTTAGGTGGTTAGGTGCCTTTGGTACAATAGAATTTTGTGTCAAGCACAGGATCATTTTGATGTTTAAACCATTGTTGTAGCCATTGTGTCAATCCATCTACTTGAGTGTTTATATATTTTGGACATGGTGTTAGGAGGGACCAATCTCTGGAGAAGGACATCATGTTTAGGAGAGTGGTAGAACATAAACTTTAAACAATAAGTATTTCAAGGAGCTTATCCTAAAGAGGAGCAGCTAGTTAAGTGGCAGCAGGGAAGAGCCACTGAACATCATGCAGAGTTGTCCTGGCTGAGCACTTACCATCAGCACCAGGCAAGGATGGGCTGGTACCCTTTAGTGGACACATAGCTACCGCTTGTACCCTGCAAGGGGAGATGTGAAGGCCCACAGGGGGCTGAGGTCTCAGCACTTCTGCACCAGCACCAGCACACTCTGGAATCCTTTGAAAATTCTGAGTCTCGCTTTCATAACACCCTCCATTTGATTTTTCTTTAGTTGCCAGGGGCTTAAGTTCAGAGGAGGATATTGATAAAGTTTCCTTGAATTTGCTACATTAAGATCTCTCAGATCAAATTTGTTAAGGAAGATGATGACATATTTTGGTTTTCCCACAGACCAGGTTTTGTTGATTTGGAAAAATAAATAGTATGTATCAGTTCATAGTATTGTTTGTATTACTGGGGAAATGTTTCCTTTAGGACTTTGTTGCAAACCTAATCTTGAGTTGCTCTTGCACTTGAACTCAGTGGAATCTGTTAACTACATCTATAGTTCCATCTTCTGCTGACAATTTTTGTGTGGCAAATGATGAAGAATCCACTTACCTCAGGTTTTAAAATAGTATATGGAAAAATGAAAAAGAAGAAAAAGTTGATTTTTCTCGTCCTTTGCAACTAGTTTAGAATCCATTATCATCTGCCCCAAGACAGAACAAACCAATGAAAAATGATCTGTCTGTAAGCAAAGCTGCAATTAAAAGAAAAAAAGTTGCTCTTGAAGGTGAACTAACTTTTCTTCACTTTCAGATTGCTGCAATTGTGGCAATATAGGAACTGAGAAGTAATTCTGGATCCTTTGACTGGAATGAGGAGCCCAGTGGTGTTGGACTCGTGCCATCATCTGAGACTGCTCAGCTGAGTGTGGAACCAGAGCAGTATCCAAGTTCAATGCTTTCTTCTTCTCCTCCTTTACTGCCACTTCCTCCTTAGTTTTCTTCTCTCTAGCTTCTGTGTTTTCCTCCTTTATAATCAGGATCTACTCACTTTTGTGACTCAGATAATTCAGCAACTGAATTGAAAAAGCAATACTCAGGTGTCAGTGAGATCATTTATAGTTATCATTCAATAAGCCAGAGAAGTAATAATTCCGAATGTGCTGGATGTTCTAAAAGGCATGAATAAAGTTAAGTTTTGGGCTGTTGAATGGTCTCCCTGTGGTAGATCTATTTGTAAGACGGAGACAAAGTTCCATTGGGATCCGGTATCTTTAACATTGCAAGCTCTTAAGCAGAAATTTGCATTCCAGGAGATGATTTCTTTGACAAAGAAAATAGATCTTGGAAGTCTTCTCCATTTTCTAGTCCAGGAACTTCAAGATTTGGAACTTAAATTTCCCAGTCAGAAGGACCTAGATAGGAAGGGAAGAGCTGATAAACACAAAAGCTATTGGCCTAGGTATCAGCAACAAAAGCTGTGTCAACACTTGGAAGGAATGATAAAGAAATATGCTAGCGTATCTTTCACTTCCTTTGAGAGGATCATATCCTCTGTTAGTGAGGGTGAATGAAACCTGCATCCTGGGACCTACTAGTGCCCAGGCCTGAGGCAGACTCTTAAGAATACCAGAACTGCCTCTGGTTTTGGAAGATCCAGCAGTTAACTGGTTGCTGAAGAGACCTAGGTGTGTGGATTTTTCCCCCTTGTGTGTTATTGAAAGCTGAATACATACTTCAATGATTTTCCTAAACAATTCTGACTTCCTAATTTAAGCACCTTTGAATCTTTTAAAAGTTGGTAATGATCTGGTTTACTTGACATCCAACAACATAGAGATTTCAAAGAGGGTAAAATTATTTTTTCATTAAGTTCGTTTTAATATATAGGGTTGAGCTTTCAAAAACTTCTTCCGGAGCTGACAATCTCTGCCCACACTTGCTATGTAAATATGTATGCCTGACATGTTTCCTTTGTTCCTTACTACCTTTATATTCTGTTCCTTTATGAGTAGATTGAACAATAAATGTGTTTTTTTTACGACACTGGCACATGCTTATAATCCCAGTGATTTGGGAGACAAAAGCAGCCCAATTTAGTGAGACTCTGTCTTAAAAAATAAGAAAGGAGCCACAGATGTGACTCAGCGGTAGAGTGGTTGCCTAGCATGTGCAAAGTCCTGGGTTCAATCCTTCAGTATTACAAAATATAAATATAAATATAAATAAATGAACTTGATAAGAAGTATTTCTGATTTAGCATATGGAGCCTATCCATGCTATTCCCCACATATGTCTCAAGTCTGTGCACTGCCCTCCCTACCAGCGGCTGCCAATTTAGCCCAAGCCTTCATCACCTTTCATCTGGACTCCTGCAGTGGCCGCCTGACAGGTCTCCTCTTTCTTGCCTTGACCATTCTTATCTGTCCTCAAAGGAGCAGCCAGAGACATTTCCAAAAATTAAAAATCTCATGATATCACTCATTGACCTTAAATTTCTATTGTTCCAACTATAAATTCAAAATCTTTAACCTAATTCCAAAGCCTGCATGCTCTGCCCCTCCAGTACCTCCTTCCATCCCTTTTAGATGGATACACTCCAGCCTCTCTGGACTTCTTGCAGTTTCTTGAGCTCACCAAGCTCTTTGTATATGTGTTCTTTCTTCTGCCTGGAGTAATTGCTTTCCCACTCTTCACTTAGCTGTTATTTATCCTTCAAGTTCTTGGCTTACAATGTTGCTTTCACAAAGAGGCCTTTGCTGATCTCTGCCTCTTTATTCTCTCTCCCTGATCCTTGCACTTTTCTTTCCTAATCCTTATCATAAGGTAGTCATGTATTTAATTATGTGTGCTCCTTTTAAATGCCATGATTATTTTGTGGTGTTATTGCACTTCCTGTACCTTGTACAGTATCTAGTACATAAAAGTGTTCAATAAATGCTTGTTGAATGAATAATGAACAAAAATGAATGATGCTCGTTGAATGCTAATTGTCTTGTCAGTACCTTTGAGATGAGAGTTCGGTTCATTTATTCTCCAACCATTCATTAAACCTTTTTAAAAATGCCTTTAATGCTAAAAATGGAGAATTTAAAAAATGAGGAAAACAGTCTCTGCCCTGAAGAAGGTCCTAATCAGGACAATGTAGTGGGCTGAAGGGTGGCCCCCAGAATACCAGATCCTGCTCTTCCTCAGAACTGGTAAACATTTCCCATATTTGGGATGCACGTGTATAGATAAACATTCCCAGAATGAAACATAATAAGCTACTTAAGGGCAAGAACTGAGTGTTATTCATCTTTCAACAGTTACTGGCAGAACTGAGCTGGTCTCACCTGACTTCAGTTGACTATTCATGTGGTACAGAAATCTGATTTTTACAAATCAATCATCCCTTTATTTCCATGAGTTTTCTATTACTTACAGAATAAAGGTCAACTAGATGGAGAAGAATGGAGGGAAATAAGGAGGTAGAGAGTTAAATTGTGACCACACTGTGAAAGGCCTTGTGCCATTGTAATGTGTGTAACCTTTATTCTGTAAGTAATAGAGTTCTTGCCCTTAAGTAGCTTAGAGACTATAAGGGAAAGCAAACAGGGAAGCAAATACACACTCTATCCCAGATAACTCTTTTGTTTTTTAATTGGAAATGTTTAATGTACAACTTAATGTGTTTCATTCTGACATGTATATCATTGTGTATATCATTTCCATATATGGGTTTCATTGTACATTGCTCATATAACTTCCCCCTTACCCTCTTGTTCCTCTCCTCCTCCATCTCCCACCCCCCCACCAATGGCCTCCTTTCTACTTGTATGTCTTTTTGTGGGAATATTTATTTATACACGTGCATCCCGATTTTGGTTTAAGCCTAACCTTTTTTCTATAGTGATCTATCTTTTTACATTGTCAGAAGTATTATATGAATAATCTACTCTGTTTGCATTACTGCCATCCTTTATTGGTATTATTATTATTTCGCAAACTATTAAAATTGGGCTATTTACTTTGAGGTTGACTTCTCTCTCATTCCTTGTTCCTTGTTGGCCCTCATCCCCCTCCTGTCTTCTCCCACATCACTTCCTTTTGCTAGATCCCTCCCTCCTTCTTTCTACTCCTTAAATTGCCCTTCTCTGCTAAGTTTATATGAGCTTTTTATTATGTTCTAGTTTATGTGTAAGACTTTTTCCTTCTTTTAAGTTTGATTCAGCTCCCAAATATGAGTAAGAACATGTGGCATTTCTCTTTTTGGGCTTGTGTTTGTTCACCTACAATAATTTTCTCCAATTCCATCCATTTTGCTGCAAATGACATTATTTCATTTTTTGATTGTTGAGTAGTATTCCATTCTGTATATGTACCATAATTTTTTTATCCATTCTTCTGTTGATGGGCACTTTGATTGATTCCATATCCTTGCTATTGTGAAAAGTGCTGCATTGAACATGGAGATGTAGGTGTCTCTGTGGTATGATGCCTCATCTCTCTTTGGGTATATTCCCAATAGTGGCATAGCTGTGTCATATGGAAGATCTATTTTTAGTTTTCTGAGGTACCTCCATATTGATTTCCAAAGTGGTTGAACCAATTTACAACTCTACCAAGAGTACAAGAGTGTTCCCTTTTCTACACAGCCTTGCCAGGATTTGTTGCTATTTGTTTTATTGATCTTGGCCATTCTTACCTGGAGTAAGGTGGAATCTCAGAGTTGCTTTTATTTGCATTTCCCCAATGGCTACAGATACTGAGCATTTTTTCATGTGTTTCATGGCCTTACAATCTTCTTCATTTGAGAACTGTTTGTTCAGTTCCTTTGCCCACTGTGTATTGGGTTATTTGTTGTCTTGGGAATTGCTTTTCTGAGTTCTTTATAAATTCTGGAAATTAGTCCTCTGTCCAATGTATAGGATGTGAAGATTTTTTCCCATTCAGTGAGGACTTCCTTGACTCTGTTGATTGTTTCCTTTGCTATACACAAGCTTTTTAATTTCATGCAATCCCATTTATCTATTCTTGTTGCAATCTCTTGAGCAATTGAAGTCCTATTAAGGAAATGCTTTCCTATGCCTATATGTTGGAGCATATTGCCTATCTTTTATTCTATTAATTTAAAGTTTCTGGTTTTATGTTGAGGTCTTTTATCCATTATGAGTTAATTCGCATGCATATTGAGAGGTGCAGGCCTATTTTCATTTTTCTGCAAGTGGATATCCAAGTTTCCCAGCACCATTTATTGGAAAAGCTATCCTTTCTCCAATTTACCTGCTTTGCTCCTTCATCGAAAATCAGGTAGCTGTAGATGTGTTGATGTACCTCTGGGTCCTCTATTCTGTTCTACTGGTCTTCAGGCCTATTTTTGTGCCAGTACCAAGCTGTTTTTTCTACTACAGCCCTGTAGTATAGATTAAAGTCAGGGATTGTGATCCCACCTGCACTAGTTTTGAAGCTTAAGAGTATTTTGGCTATTTGTGGTCTTTTGTGTTTCCATATGAATTTTTGGATCATTTTTTCTATTTCTGTAAAGTCTATTATTGGAATTTTAATGGGGATTGCATTAAATCTATAGATTGCTTTTTGTTGGATAGCCATTTTTACATTATTGATTCTTCCAATCCATGAGCAGGGGAGGCCCTTCCACTTTTTAGTATCTTCTGCAATTTCTTTCTTTAATGTTTTGAAATTTTCCTTGTAGAGGTCTGCAGGGTCTTTGGTTAGATTGATTCCAAGGTATGTAATTTTCTGGTGGGCTATCGTGAAAGGGATTGTAGCTGTAATTTCCTTCTCTTCCTGCTTACAGTGGATATAAAGGTAAGGCCATTGGTTTTGGGGTGTTAGTTTTATATCCTGCCACTTTGCTAAAAGAGTTAATTAGATCTAAAGTTTTCCAGAGGAGGTTTTGGGGTCTTTTAGGTAAGATATCATGTCATCTGAAAATAAGGATAATTTGACCTCTTCTTTGCCTACCTGTATCCCTTTGATTTCTTTCTCTAGTCTGATTGCCCTGGCAAGGACTTCAATCACAATGTTAAATAAGATAGGAGAGAGTGGGCATCCTTGTCTTGTTCCAGATGTTAGAGGAAATGGTTTCAATTTTTCTCCATTTAATACAATGTTGGCTGGAGGTCTGTCATAGATGGCCTTTATGATATTGAGGTATTTCCCTGTTATGCCTATCTTCTCCAGAATTTGTATCATGAAAAGGTGTTGCACTTTGTCAAAGGCCATTTCAGCATCAATTGAGATGATCATGTGATTTTTGTTTACAAGCATCTTGATATGCTGAATTACATTAATTGATTTTCATATGTTAAACCAGGCTTACATCTGTGGAATAAATCCCACTTGGTCATGGTGAACAATCTTTTTAATATGTTGCTGAATCCGGTTTGCCAGGATTTTCTTAAGAATTTTTGCATCTATGTTCACAAGGGAAATGGGTTTATAATTCTCTATCTTTGATATGGGCTGGGATTTAGCTCAGTTGGTAGAGCGCTGCACTGCAGTCTCTGAGGTCCCGGGTTCGATTCCCAGCACCGCAAAAATGGGAGAAGGCCCTGGCAATCCACTCCCAAGGCAATCCCGAAACAGCCAGCCATTGAAAACCCTATGAGGGTCGCTATGAGTTGGATACCTACTCGACAGCACCTAACAACAACAACATCTTCGATATATCCTTTCCTGGTTTAGGTATCAAGGTGATGGTAGCTTTGTAGAATGAGTTTGGGAGTGTTACCTTCCTTTCTATCATCCCAGATAGTTGTTACATTGTCATTTGTTTGTTAGGTGCCATCCAGTTGGGTCTGACTCATGGCAACCCTATGTACAACAGAATGAAAATGGCCCTGATTCTGTACCAGGTACACAACCTCTTTTATGTGTAAGCCAATTGTTGCAGCCACTGTGTCAATCCTCCTAGTGAGGGGTCTTCCTTTTTTTTTTTTGTTGACCTGCCACTCTCCCAAACATGATGTCCTTCTCCAGGGATTGGTTGGTCCTAACAACATGTCAAAAATACATCAGATGCAGTCTAGCTGTCTAGCATCCGGGAGCACTCTGGTTGCAATTCTTCTAGGACAGTAAAGGATTCTTTTGGCAGTCCTTGGTATATTCAATATTTATATCCAGCACCATAATTCAAAAATATCAATTCTTCTCCTGTATCTCTTATTCAATATCCAGCTTTCCAAACCATATGATGTGACTGAAAATACCATGGCATGAGTCAGGCACACCTTCATTTTCAATGTGACATACTTTTCATCACTTTAAAGAGGTCTTTTGCAACAGCTTTTCCCAATTCAATGTGTCTTTTGATTTCTTGATGCTCCTTCCATGGGTGTTGACTGTAGAACCAAGTAAAGCAAAATCATGGACAACCTCAACCTTTTCCCATTTAACATGAAGCTATGTAATAATCCAGTTGCAAGTATTTTTGTTTTCTTGATGTTGAGGCTCAATCTATAATGAAGGCTGTATTCTTTGATCTTCATCAGTAAATGTTTCAAATCCTCTTCACTTTCAGCAAGCAGAGTTGTGTCATCTACATAATACAGGTCGTTAATGAGCCTTCCTCCAGTCAAGATGCCACATTCTTCATAAAGTCCAATTTTTCAGATAATTTCTCAGCATAGAGATTGAAGAGGTATGGTGAAAGAATGCAGCCTTGATGCACACCTTTCTCAACTTTAAACCAGGCACTGTTTCCTTGTTCTATTTGAACAACTGCCATCTTGTCTATGTAGAGATTACTCCTGGGTACAATTAAGTGCTCTGGTATTCCCATACTTCATAATGTTACCTACAATTTATTGTGGCCCACACAGTCAAATGACTTTGCATAGTCAATAAAACATAGATAGACATCTTTCTGGTATTCTCTGCTTTTGGCTAAGATCCATCTGACATTAGCAATGATGTCCTTTGTTCCACACTCTCTCCTGTATCTAGGTTGATTTTCCAGCAATTCCCTGTCTATATACTATTGCAATTAGTTTTGAATGATCTTTAGTAAAATTTTGCTTGCATGTGATATTAAATTATATCATTTGATCATTTCCACATTCAGTTGGATCCATTTTCTTGGGAATAGGCACAAATATGGATCTCTTCCAGTCAGTTGGCCAGATAGCTGTTTTCTAGATCTCTTGGTATAAACAAGTTAGCACATTCTGTGCTGCATCTGTTTGTTGAAACATCTCAATTGGTATTACATCAATTCCTGGAGCCTTGTGTTTCACCAATTCCTTCAAGGTAGCTTCCACTTCATCCTTCAGTAACATAGCTTCCTGATGATACATAAACCTCTTGAGATGGTTGGTCATCCACCAATTCCTTTTGGTGTAATGACTGTATATTCCTTCCATCTTCTTTTGATGTTTCTATGTCATTTCATATTTTCCCTGTAGAATTCTTGACTGTTGCCACACAAGGCTTGAATTTTTTCTTCAGTTTCTTAAGCTTGAGAAAAACAGAGTGTGTTTTTCTCTTTGAGTTTTCTATCTCCAGCTCTTTGCATATGTCATTTTATTTGATATTGTCTTCTTGAGCTGCACTTTGAAATCTTCTGTTTACTACTTTAACTTTGTCTTGTCTTCCTTTTACGTTAGCTGCTCGACATTCAAGGGCAAGTTTCAGGGTCTCATTTGACATATAATTTGGTCTTTTCTTTTTTTCTGTCTTTTCAATAACCTTTTGCTTTCCTCATGAATGATGTCATTGATGTCATGCCACAACTTGTCTTGTCTTCGATCATTAGTGTGTAATGCATCAAACCTATTTATGAGGTGGTCTCTGAACTCAGGTGGGTTATACTCAACTCATACCTTGGCTCTCATACACTTGTTCTAATTTTATTCAACTTCAGTTTGAACTTGCACATGAGCAGTTAGTGGTCTGTTCCACAGTCAGCACCTGGTCTTGTTCTGACTTTTGATATTGAGCTTTTCCATTTTCTCTTTCCACAACTGTAGTCAATTTGGTTCCTATATGTTCTATCTGGTGAAGTTCATGTGTATAGTCTCTGTTTATGCTGGTGAAAAAAATGTATTTGCTTTGAAAAGTTTGTTGGTCTGACAAAATTCTATCATGTGATCTCCAGCTTCGTTTCTGTCACCAAGACCATATTTTCCAACTACTGAACCTTCTTCTTTGTCTTCAACTTTTGCATTCCAATCACCAGTAACTATCAGTGTATCCTGATTGCATGTTTAATCTATTTCAGCTTGAAGAAGCTGGTGAAAACCTTCCCTATCTTCATTGGTAGCCTTAGTGGTGAGTGTGTAAATTTGAGTAGTAGTCATATTACCTGGCCTTCATTGTAGGTGTGTGGCTATTATCCCATCACTAATAGCATTGGACTTCAGGACAGATCTTGAGATGTCTTTTCTGATGATGAATGCAACCCCATTTCTCTTTAATCTGTCATTCCCAGCATAGTAGACCACATGATTATCTGATTCAAAATGGCCCAGGCCTGTGCATTTTAGCTCACTGATAACTACAATGTCAATGTTTATGTGCTCCATTTCCTTTTTGATGATTTTTATTTTTCCTAGATTCATACTATCTACATTCAGTGTTCTGATTACTAATGAATGTTTACAATTATTCCTCATTTTGATTTGTGCCACATCAGCAAATGGAGGACCCTGGGGCTTTCCTATATTTCCATGATGAAGGTAGACTCTACTTTGAGGAGGCAATTCTTCCTCAGTCATCTTTTGAGTTTTTTCCAACCTGCAAGGCTCATTTTCTCTCACTATATCTGACAGTGTTTATCTGCTATTCATAGGGTTTTCAAATGGCTGATTGTTTTGAGAATGGGTTGATCATGTCCTGCTCCCTAGTCCATGTTATTATGGAAGCTTAGCTAAAAACTGTCCACCGTGAGTGGCCTATATAGTATCTGTAGTACCAATGGCATAGCTTTCAGCATCACCACAACACTCAAACCACTACTGTACAAAAACTGACAGACATGTGGGGGTGTTGTTATGAGGCTATGGTAATAATCCTCTCAAAGATGACAAACTGAGTCAGGAGCAGTAAAGATAGAGGAATGGAGCTAATTGGAAGATATCTCCTTGAAGCAAATTGGAGGAACTTGGAGATCTATGAAGCATGGGGAAAAGGAGAGGGAGGACTATTCAAGAATTTAAAAATGTAGGGCTCAGAAATACCATGAATAGAATTTGGTGTAGGGCCAGGGGGCATTGGCAATGCATTTAGTTCTGGTTGAATTGAAGGTCCCAGACGGACAGACAAGTAGGGGTTTTAGAAAGCTGGATAGACGTATCTGTTCAGAGTGTGTTTTAGGGACAGATCTGGAAAACATCAGGAAGAGATAGGTCTTGAAGGCATGAAAGGGAAGGAAGAGGCAGACAGATAAAAGTAAACGATAAAGAGCCCCAGAGAGCACTAGAACTTGAGGAGAAGGTATACAGAAGTTATACCAAAAGGATTATAGACATGGAAGAGTTTTCTTGAGTCTTTTAGACACTGATGACTTTTATAAATTCATTTATTTGAAAGACTTTTGGGTCTCTTAGAATCCTAATTTTTCCTGAGGCCAAGAAACTGGGAACTTTGTGGGCAATCTATATTTCTGTGACTGTTGGCTTCCTGGGGTCCTGCCTAGGAATAGGACTGTGTGACTTGGTTAATCTGAACAACTACGTCAATAACCAAACCCTTGATCAAATTATTAAACAATTAATCCAGTGAGCACTTAATATTTGATCATTTGGTTGACCATAATGAAAACTGAAATGTCCCTTTGTCCCAATAATTGGACCAATTCATCACCATTTCTTGAGATAAGAATTTTTCAGTTATGAATGAGCTTCTAATCAGATTGGCAATTACTACAAGGCTATATAAGTCTGTTTAAGTTAATAAGCATCATAACTCATTAACCTCTTGAGTCCTCATTGTGTTCTGAGTGTTACTAGCTGACTTGAGACATGAGCAAGGTAGAAGAAAAGAAGAAAAGAAAACAAGGGGAGAAAATAAGACAAAAGAAGGGAAGAGAAATGGAGGGAAGAAAGGATGAAGAGGAAGTCAGAGAGGAGAAAGAACAGAGAATTTAAAAAGGGAGAGGTTTATCTGAATTTGTTTCTAAAGGTAGAATGAAATAGTTCTGGCAGTCACAGGAGGAGGGCGGCATGAGGTACAGCTGGATGTCAGACAGACCTGGGCTCCAAGACTTGGTCTTTCCATCCTACTTATGTGACCTTGGGCCAGATAACCTTTCTGAGCTTCATCTCATTCTGAGATTGCATATGCAGAGATGGAGATCCATGTTTAATAACGTTAGCTATTGGCTAACGTGGTGCTATTAGCTAAGATGGAGATTCTTGTTTAATAACATTAGCTATTAGCTATGAAAATGTAACAACTTGCAAAATATTTGCAAAAGCTCCTAGCACAATGCCTGGCTTACAGGAATTGCACATACTGTGATTTCCCTTCCCTTCTCTCAACTCTTCAGATGCCCCAGGTGGAGGTGATGGTAGAGAATGACTGATCTTTACCTCTTCCTTCCTTGTCAGGGCACCTCCAAGCCCACTAGTACGAGGTAATTCCAATCCCCCATCTACATGCTCATTTCACTTAACTCTGGGCTAAACAGATGGAAGACAACATACAGGGGAGTTTATTTAATATATTTTTCCCCCAAGCTATTTTGAAAGTACTTACAAATGGTCTAATAAGTTCATAGTTAACTTTGCAACAGATTCAAAAGCCCCCCATCTTTTGGAAGATAAACTTGGCATGAATATGGCATGACAGTTAAAACAATACTCCAAAAGAGAGATCCAAAAGGACAGAAATGAAAGTCAATGCTGGTGAAGCTCAGTAGCTGGAAACACTGCAATGTTCATCCTTTATTTGTGCCATTTGAGTGCAGAACATGGAGTAAGAGTGAAGAAGGCTGAGTGTGGTAGTACACACCTGTAATCCCAGCTCTTGGGAAGTGGAAGCAGAAGGATCACATGCTTAAGGTCAATGAGACCCTGGAGATTGCTTGCCTGGCTCAATGTAGCTCAATGGTAGAGTGCTTGCCTAGTATGTGTGAGGTCTGGGGTTTGATTCCAGCATTGGAGGTGGTGAAATGGCAAATGTTTTAACTCCTTTTCTAAATAATGGTTGTTTACATATTTATAACACACTCTTCCTTTTCACATATTACGTTAGCTGACTGAAACCCCCGAATGACCAAAAAAAAAAAAAAGTCATCCTTTATTTCATATTTAGCACAATTTTTTCAACCCCAAAGTAAAAGAGCAGGCATAAATCCTAAGACACATCCATGAACAGATATGGAGAGCTATACATGGTAATTTTACTCCCTCTGCAAGGGAAGCCCAAAGATCCCTCCCTCCTCTTTCCCTAGCTGCTAGATCATCTCTCTTCTCCTGAGGTTTCATATTTACTTTCTACTGTGCTCCACTGGAGAATGTAACAAACCATGATATCTGAAAGGTCCCCTCTGGTATCTGTAAATGTTGCTGTTATTGTTAGGTGTCCTTGAGTTCAGTCTGACTCATAGAGACCCCATGTGCAACAGAATGAAACATTCCCCCACACTGTGTCATGCCAAGCACTATGTCAGTGCTTCTCTGCTATTCATAGGGTTTTCAATGGCTGACTGTTTGGGGAGTAGGCTGCCAGGTCCTTCTCCCATTTTTGCTGTGCTGGGGATGGAACCCAGAGTCTCAGAGAGCATAGAGCAGAACACTATAAACTGAGCCAAACCCTAACCCACATATATTGTTGTTGTTGTTGTTGTTGTTGTTGTTTTGTTGTTAGGTGTCATCGAGTTGTGTCTGACTCATAGTGATCCTCATAGGGTTTTCAATGGCTGTTTCGGGATTGCCTCGGGAGTGCATTGCCACATCCTTCTCCCATTTTTACGGTGCTGGAAATCGAACTCTGGGACCTCAGAGACTGCAGGGCAGTGCTCTACCAACTGATCTAAATCCCAGCCCTGCCCTGCCCCCATATGTAGACAACACTAAATAGTTTGAAGGAGGAAGAATGCATAGATCTGGAGTCAAACTACCTGAGTTTCATCCCCATTGTTACCACTTTTGAGGGGCATAAACTGTCCAAGTTTCAACCCTTCTTGCTTCATCTTTCTTCATCTCTAAAATAGGGATGGTGCTAGCACCTGCCTCATCAGGTTGCTGTGGGGATTAAGAAGATGACTTGTTGTTGTTAGGTGCTGTCGAGTCGGTATCTGACTCATAGCAACCCTCTATACAACAGGGGAAACACTATGGTCAGTACTTCTCTGCTGTTCATAGGGTTTTCAATGGCAGATTGATTTTTGGGAGGGGGTTGCCAGGTCCTTCTCCCAAGCCTACAGCACCTGGTATTCCCAGGTGGTCTCCCATCCAGGCACTAACCAGGCCTGACCCTGCTTATCTTCCAAGATCTGACGGGATCGGATTCCACAGGGCTACTGCTGCAGGCAAGAAGATGACTAGAGGAGATTAAATGGTTAGCCCAGGCTCTGACTCATGATAAGCAGGCAATAAACTGTTGCTATTCTTTTCAATATCTCAGGTTGAGGGCCAAATACCAGGGAGGCTGTGTAAGAAAACTGTTTTGCCCACCTGCAATGAGTGAACTCTTTTCCCATTGTCCAGGAGAAACTGACTTAGTCATAAACACTACAATGTGCTAATCACGTGGACTTTACCAGGACATGGCTATTTTTTAAGTGTTTACTAGGTTATCCTTCCTGCCCTGCTGTCAAGGTCACATGTCAGCTGGCTTGAAAAACTCTTCTTCTAACTTTGTTACTAAATCTCTGCCTCTTCCACCTAATATGTGGAAGCCTGAGCAGCCCAAGTGGGCATGAGGCATCCTGATGAACATTTTCCAGAGATTAATTCCCAGCGAGGAGGATGCAAACACTGGCCAAGTCCAAAATAGAATAAGGGCTATGGTGGAATTATTTTGCAGTCACTCCTACATTTCTGCTACCTCTGGTCTGCAAAGATTTTAGCAGAGGAGCATGTCTTCTCTTTACAAGTTGGATTTACCTCTCACCTGGGCATGTCCTCTGGCAAGGTCACCTAGATGGGGCAATGACTGCTGTTTCTTTGGGGTATGTGTATCCCGACACCACTTTTAGAGATTAGACATAGGCAGTGGAGAAATAAGAAAAAGATGTTTGTTGGAAATGTGGAAGGAGCCTGGGGAAGCAGAAAGGGAGAAATTCAGGTAATATGTAGTGAAGCCAGGACAGGTAGGTCACTAGTTCCCTGAACCCAACAGGACATTTTTGGTCTAAATAGGTTTAAATTGGTTTTCATTGGAATTGAACTAATACTTCAACTTTATGCATGAAAAATGCCTCTTGTACATCTCCTTCTTTGTTGTTGTTGTTGTTGTTAGATACCGTCGAGTTGGTATCAGACTCATAGCAACCCTCACAGGGTTTTCAATGGCTGGCTGTTTCGGGATTGCCTTGGGAGTGGATTGCCAGGTCCTTCTCCCATTTTTGCGGTGCTGGGAATTGAACTTGGGACCTCAGAGACTGCAGCGCAGCACTCTACTCACTGAGCTAAATCCCAGCCCTCTCCTTCTTTAGTATCCCATATTCTGTCTTTCTCCTCTCCAAATAAATGAGCCATTAGGAACTCGATCCATGTTGCCCTGAGGAAGGGGGATGGGGAGGGACATTGCCTCACAAACCCTGGGAGGGCATCCGTTATGGCGGTACCAGTTTGAGGGTGGAATGGGGACCTGAAGGGATTCCTCCTGCTTGGCCTGCTCTGCCCACCAGCCACAATGCGCCCACTCTGCCCTGGCTCCCTAGGCATCAGATACACTCTCCTCCTTCTCATTTCAGAAATTTCATGGCAGATGAAGTCTCATTCTGAAATCCAGCACCTATTCACCTTTGCCTGGTTGACTCCCATCCACTTGTCTCTCAGGCCCTTTCTCCACCCCCATCCCAATTTTAAGTTAGCACCTACTGTTTTAACTGTCCCATGCCTTCTCCTTTCTCAGCACTTAACATAATTTGGGTTTAATTTCTTTTTTAACTTTTTCTTTTTGTAGTACTAGGGGGTTGAACACAGGGCCTTATACATGCCAGGCAGGTGCTCTACCATTGATCTGCATCTCTAGTCCCTTTTTTATTTTTTATTTTGAGACAGGGTCTCATTAGCTGCATAGGCTGCCTCTAGCTTCAAACTCATGATTCTCCTGCTTCAGCCTCCTGAGTAGCTAGGATTACAGGTGTGCCTCATGGTGTCCAGCTTTAATTTCTTGTTTAAAAAGACATTTAAGAAGTTTTTAGTAGATACCCAGTAAACACACATGTTCATGGGGTGCAATGCGATATTTTGACATACATATATAATAGGCAATGATCAAATCAGGGAAATTAGCATATGCCACACCTTACACATTTATCAGTTCTTTGTATTGGCAGCATCCAAAATCCTCTTTCCTAGCTATTTTAAAATATAAAACAAATTCTTGTTGTCTGTTTATTTCCTTCATTTACTGCCAGAATCCCTCATTAAAGGTTCCAAGAGGGCAGCAAGCATGTCTGCCTTACTCTTTTATCTGCAAGTGCACAGGAAGACCCCTTACTTAGGTAATTTTTGTTGAATAAATGACCTTGAGTTTTGAGGCTCTATATATCCAGGTTATACAGTTTTGCTACAAGCCAGAGAGCCTTGATGGAGGATGAGGTTCACAATTTAAAAAAAATTTTTTTAGCTTGGTGTCATGGGAGACACCAATAGGCCAGCTAGTTGGGAGGCTGAGGTGGAAGGACCATTTGGAGATAAGCCTAGACAACATAGAGAGACCTATGTCAAAAAATGGGGAAAAAAAAACACATTTTTTAATTTTTAATGACTCAACGGGGCTGGGATTTAGCTCAGTTGGTAGAGCGCTGCACTGCAGTCTCTGAGGCCCCGAGTTCAATTTCCAGCACCGCAAAAATGGGAGAAGGGCCTGGCAATCCACTCCCAAGGCAATCCTGAAGCACTCAGCCGTTGAAAACCCTATAAGGGTCGCTATGAGTCGGATACCGACTCGACCGCACCTAACAACAACAACAACAATGACTCAAGGGAAGGCTTTGGCCATATCTGTTCTGTGGAGGACTAATGAAGGGCAAAGTTACATCTCATGGACCCACATCAGGTACATTCCTCATGAAGCACTAAGTTGACCAAGAATATAACGAGCTCAACCCTGAAGCCAATGCCACAGAAAGGTTCTGAAACTAACAGATGTGCAGTGTGACAGTTTATAACAATTTAAAATGCACTCCTGCCGCCATCATACCATACTCTTCCCATTATAAATTGACCACCTACATAGACACAAACAGGAGAAAGGAAAACACCCAGAAGGAAAGGTGAATTTGCCGTGCACAGAGGAGGAATGCAAGAGTTGGAAGCACATCTAACCACAGTATCTTCAGCTATATGAGGACAGTGATATTCCTCAGGATTGGAGACAGGACATCTCCCAGTCTAGAGACAACACTGGTGGTTTATGGAGGGTGGAGAAGAGGTTTTTCTCTTAGGTGCCTTGTGTTTTGCAACTTTGCAGCAGGACAATATTGGATTGTAAATCTTTGGACATGGCCCATCTAAAAGCATGTGTATATAGATGAGATTAGGCAACTGGGTGTAGGTACCTGTTCATGGATCAGCGGGTATATAGTAGGTGCTCAGGACATGTGCTCAATTGCAGCATGCAATCAATAATTCTCTAGAGCCTTCAGTTATTTTTGCCTTGATCATTTCAAAGTCTAGTGCATTTCAAAAGGAATTGCTCCCCAAAACAATTAACCGCAACTGCCATACCCTGACTGAGATTCTTATCTCAATGGTTTATCTGAAATTATTATTTCAGCTGGGCACAATGACACACACATTTAATCCCAGCGATTCAGGAGGCAAAGGCAGGAGGATCACAAATTTGAGCCCTGAGGGATCCTATGTAACTTAGTGTGACCCTATCTCAACATAAAACATAAAAAATGGGCTGAGGGTGTAGCCTGGTGGTAGAGTGCTTGGAAAATATATGCAATGGCCTGGGTTCAACCCCCAAGTACTACAAAAAACAAAACAAAACAAAAAAACAATGAAAAGAAATTGTTATTTCAGTATAAGGCCAAGGACTCCTTGAAGTCTCCACTAATTTTTTTTTAAACCCAGGCACATTAACCTATTAGTTATGGTTAGTTTGTCAGATTTCTGCAACAGGTCCAGAAAGTAAGGTAAGCAGAACATAGGGAAGTTGGGGTTGGGGGGATTGTTCTCGTTTCACTCACACTTCAGCCTCATTGGAGCAAGTACTATCAATTGCCTCTTATACAGTGAGGCAATTGAGGATCAGAGAGTTAAGTGAATTACCTGACCTCACAGGGATAATGAGTTCTGAAGCTCAGGTTAATGGTCTTTCTATGGTGTTGCCTGTACCTGATGTTTGTTTTGTTTGTGCTGAGAAATGTCTGATGGGTGTCCACAGATGAAGATCTATAAGTATTCATGAAATGTTAGGTCCCCCCGCCCTTAAACTCTTGCAACTCCTGAGCTATGACCTACCATATGCCAACAGCAGCTAACTGAGGAACAAATATATACCATGTAGAAGCGACCCAAGACTTATGATTATTGTCATTAATTTAATATTAAGTGGGTGATATAATAAATTACATCAGTCTATCTAACATTCATCCAGTGCATCTTTATTGATCATCCATTATGTTGCAGGCACTGTTCCAGACCTGGGGATATAACAGTAAATAAAAGAGTAAAACCAAACAAAGGCAAGCAAGTAAACAAAAAACAACTATGTGCTCCTTGAACTTAGATTCTAGTGAGGGGAGACATGCAATAAACAAAAGTAGTAAGTTGCATTTATAGGATGGCAGATGGAGATAATTTCTATGGGTAAAAGTGACTCAGGAAAGAAGAACACAGTGTATCAGGTGGGAAGGATGGTGGTATGATTTTTAAATTGGGTGATCATGGATGGACATAGTAACATAGTGGGCTTTGAGCCAAGTATTGAGGGAAGTGAAGGAGAAAGCCATGAGGATGCGGGGCAAGAGTGTTCCAGGCAGAGAGTAGCAACAAATATAAAGACTCAGTTACAACAAATTAATGACATATGTCTAAGAGGATCCTGAGTGAGAAATATTCTATTTAGTTTAGTGGCTCCTATGAGCATAGATTTTACTGAAGAGGGATAAATACCTTGTTAATATATAAGCCTACAATTGAAACATTTGGCCTATAATTACCAGTGAAGAAATCAATATTTGAGTCTTGGACTGTGGTGTACATAGGAAGTTATCTTTGTATCATATTTTCATTAGGAAAAGATTTAACTTATTAATTAATAATTTACTGACTGTGAGATGCTACATAATGTATTGATCAAAACCAATTCTTTCATATTTCAGAGGTGTTTGTGTTCTCTCCTGGTATTACATAGGGCAGAGATACTGCAAACATACACAGATCACCATGATGTTCTGGTGCACAATGGACACAATTTGGTTCCACCCACACGGGGTGGAACTCACCCCAGAAGTCTTTGAACGCAGAGAGGAAATGCATTTGTGGATATTCTGTTTCACACAGCTTGGGTTTAGTGTAACTCAACATAGTAAAGACACCACTGTGCCTCTGTGACTAGGGGATGAACAATTGTTGGTTTTGAAGATAATCGCAATGCTGGGCAACACCACGCTGATCTGATCTGCTGTCCCTAGGCAAGGCCTCTAGTCTCCCTGGTTCAAGCAAACATTTACCGAGTACCTAGTCAGGCTGGGATTCAGGCTGGGATTTATTTCAGTTGGTGGAGCACCGCTCTGCAGTCTTTGAGGTCCCAGGTTTGATTCTCAGCCCTGCAAAAATGGGAAGGGTCATGGCAATCCATTCCCAAGGCAATCTCAAAACAATCGGCCATTGAAAACCCAGTGAGGGTCTCCATGAGCCGGACATAACTCGACAGCACCTAAAAACAACAACAAATTCAGGCAAGGCACTGTGCTAATTTGGGGCTACACCTGTAAGCAAGGCAAAAGATGGTGATTGTTTTCACAGGGATTCCACCTCCAGGAAAATATAGGCAATAAACAGATCTATCAAAACTCCACTATAAAAAGTTATAGTGAAGTAAATGGGGCATGGTGGCAGAGAAAAACAGTGGACACTAATGTAGCTGGGGAGACTCTGGGAACGCCTCTTCTAGGAGGTGGCGTTAAGCAGACACCTGCAGCATCAAAAGACTCCTCTCAGGTAAGGAGCTTCTGGAATGGCACCCCAGGGTGAGCAGTGCATACGCACGGGGTGGTGGTGGGACATGGCAGGATGCGCTGCTGTGTCTGGTTGCTTGAAGCCCGTGTGAGCGACTTGGGGTGAGCAGAGTGTGAAACAACATCAATATCCTCCAGTTACTGTTTCATAAAAACAGCAAAAGCAGCAGTGTTCCTTTGGTCATCTGGATCATATGTTTCTGAAATTGTCTAGCAGGAACTAAGAATTGGGTTTGCCTTTATCCTATGAAGAGTGGATATCACTCTTAGAGTTAGATTCATTGGAGTGTAATTTATGTACAATCAGTTACAGTTAGATTCATTGGGGTGTAATTTACATGCAATTAAATTTATAGGTTTTAGTGTACAACACTGTGAGTTTTGACAAACATGAACAGTTGTGTAGCTACTACCACAATCAAGATAAGAATGGCTCTATCACCCAGAAGAATTCCCTTTTGCTTTGGCTCTCTTCTCACTCCCAGCTCCTGGCAACCACCATCTGTTTTTTGTCCCTATGGGTTTTGCTTTACCCAGGAATCTTTTTGAATCTAATTTGTTTTACTTACCATAATATATTTGAGATTCATCCATGTTGTAGGTGTGAGTAGAATTGCTTCTTTTATTACTGAATATTTTTCCTTTGTGTGGATCTATCACAGATCATGCCAGTCCCAAGATGAAGGTCATTGGGTTTTTTCTGGTTTGGTGCCATGATGAATAAAGCCACTATCAGTACTTTCATTTGCATTGTGTACACGAACATATATTTTTGGTTTTCTGGATGAAGTACTTGGGGGAGGATTGCTGCGCCACGTGGTAGTAGTATATATTTAACTTCTAAAGAAAATATCAAACTGTTTTTCAGAGATGGCTGTATTATTTTGCTTTCCCATCATCAATGTATGAAAATTCCAGTTAGCACTGGAACAAATCCAGATAGCTCAAATTGTTTTTGTTTGGTTTTAAAGGTAATTAAGTTTTTCTCATTTTTCCATAGCTATTAAATTTGTAACACTCACTTACAGATGGGATTCTATGTGGTCTGGTTATGGGTAGAGAATATAATGTTGTGAATGATAGAAGAAACTATAACTGGATCACAAACTGAGAGCAAATTGTATGCACTGAAGTTTCCTTGCTTTTTCCTTAGGCCACCTCCAACCCAAGTCCTGGCCAGATTTGCAGTAGGTCTGGGGTGCTAACCTGGCAGGTAAAACCCCAGGCTGTTCCAGCAGCAGGATTTGAGGTCAGACTAAATAAAATGAGTAGCACTTCCTGGGAGACTGGAATTTGATAGCATGGACCCTGCATAAGTACCTGACCAGATCTTGGTATCTTTAGAAATCTGCTGTGCTGTTTGAGGGGTGGGACTCTAGAGTGACAATCAGGAGGCTCTAGACACACATCTTGGATGCCTATGTTTTGGAATGACTTATGCCAGAGAACTAGCTCCTAAACTGTGGTTCTGGAGTTGCCCTCCAGTTCTAGGTGCCCTACTGATCAAAGGAACAGGATTATGCCTAATCCACTCTTCACTTTGTGCTGCATTAACCAGCTTATTTGGGCACAGTGGAATTTAATAGATGCAATAGATAATGAATTGCCACAACTTTCCCAAGAGGGTAGATGACACAATGGTACCTGAGCCATATTTTATAAGCCACAGATAGGATATATGACTTGGTGCATGATGAGAGGGGCACTACTGTGTATTTTATTACAATATTATTCACATCATTTGAGGAATTTGTGGGATTTTTGATGACTTTTGAGGACAAAGAAACAGGGTATTTTAAGTTAGCAGAACAGTTCTGGAAAATCCAAGAGGAATGTTTGCCATACAGAACAATTCTAGAGACACTTATTATGCTGCCTTCATAACAATAATGGGGCCAGAACAAATAGACAAAGCTGCAGGGTAAACTGGATGGACCAGACTTCTGGAGTTAATGCAAGGATTAACTGAGATAATGTTTGTAGTGCCTAGTATGTGTGCATAGTACGAGCAAGAGCTCAGTTAGTGATAGTTATGATAGGTCTTATGTTTGTGCATATAAGGGGAAGGGAGTATGAATTTTTAAATTGGCTGATGCAGAGGCCAAGAATGCAAAGAATTTCTTTTTTTGACACTGAGATGTTTTATATTTTCCACGTGTTCCTACAATTTGACAGCTGAAGATATCTGGTATGGCATTAATGAAAGTGCCAGGTTAGTTTTCTATTTCTGATGTGCAAATTATCACAAACAGTAGTTTAAAACAACATGGATTTATTGTCTTACAGTTTTTGTATGTCAAAAGTCTGATATGGATCTTACTGCACTAAAATCAACAGCCCTGGGTTGACAGGACTATATTTCTTTCTGGAGTCTGTAGGGGAGAATCTGTTTTCTTGCTGTTTCCAGCTTCTAGAAGCCACTTACCTTTCTTAATTTGTGTCCCCTTCCTTGATTTTCATAATTAACCACAGCAGGTCATGTCTTTCTCACATTGTATCTCCCTGGGCCACTTTTTTGTCTTCTATGTTTAAGAATTTGTGTGATTTAATCGGGGCTATCTAGATAATACAAGATTATCTCAACCCAAGATCTTTAACCTTAATCACAACTGTAAAGTCTCTTTGCAATGTAAGGCTACACACACACACACACACACACACACACACACACACACACACACACCTGTGTACTAATTCCAAAATGAGAATAGTACCAAGTATTCATAATTGTTATTTTACTCAACAACTCTCATAGGAGAAATTTCAAATAAGAGTAATTTGTTGTATTTCTCATTTAAATAAACCAATGATTGAGACACTTAAAATATCCACTTTAAATAATGCTTGAAAGATAAACTAATTCACCACTCAAGTCAAACTATGCAAAACTAAAAAATGAATTGTCTTGTTTGCTGTATATCTTCCTTGAGGGAGGTAGAACACCTGTCTCGCAATATACTTCATGATATAGGCAAAAACATACCCACTTACTCACTTTTATCATTCCTGCACATCACATCACTCTCTACAAATGCTTGTCTTTTTTGTTTTGTTTTGTTTGTTTTTTTGAGACAGAGTCACTCTGTAGCCCAGGCTAGCCTCAAACACAAGATCCTCATGTTTTAAGTTCCCAAGTGCTGGGATTACAGGTGTGCAGCATCATGCCTGGCTACTTGTGCTATTAAAAAAAAAAAGAACATGAAAGAAACAGTGGTCTGTACCACTGGTGTTGAATGTGAGGGGTCTTGATTGATTGTAGCTGGAGGTTGCAACTTCCCTGCTGACAGAACTGGAGAAGACTCTTGTCAGAGTCTTTGAGGAGGTATGAGCATCATTTACTTTAACTTGGAGAATATTAGATTGCCTTTCTCTCTTCAGCTGCATTAGCAAAACTTTAAAGGAGTTTCAGTGTCTTTGGATAGTCACACCAACCTGACTCATGGACAAATGCAAAAGGAAAAGCAGTGAGGTGGTGTCATGGGCAAGGGCATATATGAGTAAATTCATTAGATAATCCTATGTTCTAGGGCAATATCATCCAAAAACGATATTTTTTCTTGTGCCATTCTTTGAATATGGTAAAAAGTTTTAAAAAGGGCATTATTACCAAATCCTTTCTCCAATCTATATCTTGAGTAGTTTTTCCAAGAATGGTGCATTTTAATTCATATTTTCCCCAATGTCCCTTGCGCCAATGAACCTGTGTTTGCATGATGGCTGGCTAGAGATGATTTGTGGTCTGCAGTTAGGAATTAAGGAACTGAGTGAAGATTGCAGGTAAATTATGAGGTCCAGTAAAACCCTATGTTAGAAAAAAAGGCACACTATAAGTAAAACATGTCACTCTGTCACTCTTCACTCACCGTGCATCACCTATGGCCATCATGTCTGTGTCTTTAACCTTATTGGGGACACTTGAGGATTGTGGACATTTGGATCATCATCTTCTGGCAGTAGATAAATTCAACTTTCTTCCATTAACAGCTAAAAGGATAAACCCAGGCTTGCTTGATACAAATGTTTCTCAGTTTCACAGAGGTCTTTGAAACCTCTAAGTCTTCCACAGCCAGTCCCCAGATCTGCAGTGCATCTTTGCTGGTGAGAGGGGTGGGGGGCAAAAATATCAGTGTCACAGATGTCACTGGGTGAGAACCAAAGCTGAAACAGATACCAATTCTGATGGTTCTTGGCTTTTTTTACCTGGGTTTTCCGTCCATGCTTATGATGGCAAGATGTGAGCCTTATTCTAGCTATGACTATAATAAAATGTAGCCATGCAGGAAGACTTGCTGTTTCACCATTTCAATCTAGAATCGCCTCAGGAGGCCCCAGGGACTGAGATGTTTGACTTTTCTACCTTTCAAATAAATTACTTCCCCCCTCCAAAGCTCCAACCTGTTCAGTATGGGCAGGGCAGTAGGGCAGGTGTAGACCAAATGGACTTTAACATGGGTGAGGTCTGTGCACAGAGCCTTAGTATTACTCACTTAAATGATGTTAAACTGGTATTAGGGCTGGGAAAATTGGGAGGGGAAGAAGGGAAGGAGGAAAGAGTATAAGGATGCATATTCAAGAGAAATAGAGGCACAGCCCTGAATTTGTGCTGTTGACTTAAAGTCTGTTTATAGAGAACATATACTGATACTTTAAGTTCCACAGTCATTAGTTCATCCATACACTCATTTGACAAATACTTATTGAGCACCAACTTAGGGTCGGATTATTCTAAGTACTAGAGAATAAAACAGATGGAACTTTCTTAGAAGTTCAAGTTCTAGTGAAGGGAGACAGATGGAGAATAAACAAGTAAATATCATGATGAAGTGATACATATGGGAAAAGGAGAAACTTGAGCTGACACCTGAATGTCAAGAAGGAACCATTTATATGAAGTGCTAGTTGGGAGGATTCCAGAAAGAGGAAAAATTAAGTATGAGGAAAAGAACTTTGCTTATAAAAAAGCCAAAGAGAAAAAGGTCCAGTGTATGGAAACCTTTATTCCTGAGACTCAGTTTTGTTTTGTTTCTAAATTGTATTGAAATATACATATCATTTGCCATGTTAACCATTTTCAAGTGTACTTTTTCAGTGGCATTAAGTACATTTACATTGTTATAAACTGCTATCCATCTCTAGAACTTTTTCACCATCTCAAACACAAGCTACCTATTAAATGATAACCCTCCATTCTCTACCTGCCCCACCCATTCTTTGACAACTACTATTCTACTTTCTGTCTCTATCAATTTGACTACTCTAAAGAGGTGGAATCATACAAATTATTCTTTTGTGTTAGCTTATTTCAATTAGCATGTTTTCAGTGTTCAATCATATTGTAGAATGTGTCAGTATTTCATTCCTTTTTAAGGCCAAATAATATTCCTTTGTACATATACACCAGATTTTGTTTACCCATTTGCCCACTGATGGACATTTGCGTTGTTTCCACCTTTTGGTTATTGTGAATTATGCTGTGAACTCTTTTGCTGATACTGAGCTTTAAGCTGGTAGCCTCAATGGTCTCATTTCACTCTTGCAATAGAGGTATGTGTGATCAAAACACCTGTGTATTGTATTTTATTTTTAAGGTGACAAAGTGGCTAAATGATAGTGTATGTTTCCCATCTCTAAGATTTAAAGTTTGTGTAGTTATTTGACTTATTTTCTTTGTTGACTTAGTGTTGGTATACATTTCTATATATTTACTGCTTGTAATTATAAAGGATATTTACTGGGTCCAGAGATTGCATTTTGAAATCATTGTAATTATTTTCTTTCTTGAAGTGTTCTTCAAAGTATATAATAAAATATAATCATTTTTTCATTGAATAATGTAGAAAACTGTCTAGAGATGAATTGATCTCTGTTGAGATTGTCCCAAAGCACACTGTGCAGGCTCAGCCAGCACGATCCAGAGAGGATGACTCTGATGCTGGTGGGAGAAGGGGAAAAAAAAGAAAAGAAAAGAAAAGGAAGCATTCTGGTCATGTGGCTGTGCCTGTGTCTACAAAACTGTGGCTATGTAAATATGCCATCAGGCGTGTTCTCCAAAGGTCATTGTACCGTGTTTAAACAGTGGGACTGAGATTTCCATAAGACCCATTTTGTCCTCCACCCAAAAGAAGAGGAGCAGAGATTTAGAGTACATGGTGCTACCCTTATGCATACAGGTGATTTTTCAAGGTGCCCCTCAACAAACACACTTAAATATACAGCTGACATTTAACTGATTAATGTGGTTTATGAAAGGAACCAGGTGACTCACTTCCTGCCCACCCTCAATTTGGATTTTGAAATCTCAGCCAAAATCATTGGCTAACCAGATAATTAAGTCAGAGCCCAAGACAATGCAGGAATACTCTACTTACTATTTTTAAACCCTGGTTTAAATTTTTAAAGAGCCTTTACATAGCATGCACCATAAATCTGTGTAGAAACACGAAGCAGTGTAGCTAGCCACTGTTTTCACTGTAAGCTTTTGGGAGACCTCACCACGAATTATAGTTTTCTAGACTCAAAATCTTCCTACCCCTGGCATTCTTTGCTGCCCAGGACTGTTTAAGAACCACCTCAATTGTTGTAAGGTAATTACCTGCCACTATAAGGAATTCCAGACATTAACAAACACAGTGAAGGACTTACTGGACAGTAGCTATTGGAATGGGGGCTCACTGGAAAGGTGACATTGGACTGGGAGATGTTCTTTGTCCTATGCCCACTAGCCATGTACCCTTGAACAACACCTCCTCTTGAGTAAGGGGACTGGGGATGATTTTATGTAGATTGCTGCAGTGGTTTTTTCTATGGGCAGGTGTGATGGAAAATGTATGAGAGAGGTGGTGAATTATAAGCAGAAGTTGAACTAAGTCTGAATCACTTCTTTCTTTTTCCACATGAGGGCAGACATGAATATTCCCCTATGCCTTTTCCCTTTAGTGCTGCAGACAGCAATATTTGGCTGATGCAGCTCGCAGGACCTGACCTGAAGTGTTGCCTCCTCAGCACTTTCTTAATTCTCATGGTTTCTCCTGGCACAAGAGCTGAGAGCCAATGTTCTAGGGGCCTGGAAATTCCTTCCCCACTCCTAAAAATTCCATCGGAACATCAGCCCCAAATTTGCCAGGCTGTTGCCACAACTCCACTGTGCTCTGTGGCATATACCGACAACGTCTGGACATTTTAATTTTCTCCTATGGGTTAGAATTCCAAAAGGATTTCTGTTTTAGCAATTTGTGTCCATGGTCTAATGCAATGTTCATACCTTTAGATAATACACTTGCAGCTGAATTTACCCTTGCCAGCTCTAACCAAATACAATTCCAGCAATCCTGGCCAACTTCCATCTGCCTGTGTCTATATTTCCTTCAAATATAAGAAGAGTTTACAGCCCAGGATCTACCTCTGTGATAGTTGCAATCTGGGAAAGGTGGATCTAACTTAAGACACAGAGAGGCAGAATGGAAAGCAAAGGTTGGCAGGCTGAGAAAAAAGCAAAATAAGTATCCCCTTCTGGTGCTGTAGAGAAGGTTGTTGTTGTTAGGTGCCATCAAGTCCGTATCCAACTCATAGTGACCCTCCGTACAACAGGGGAAACACTATTGTCAGTGCTTCTTTGCTTTTCATTGGGTTTTCAATGGCTGATTGTTTTTTGGGAGTGGGCTGCCAGGTCCTTCTTCCAAGCCTACAGCACCTGCTGTTCCTAGGTGGCTTCCTATACAAGTACTAACCAGGCCTGACCCTGCTTAGCTTCTGAGATCTGATGGGATCCAACACCACACTGGTATAGCTGCAGCATAGAGAAAGTACTTTCTGGTAAAATTTGGGAGCATACTCTCAAATTTTAAAATCTGATCTTCCTTGTCAACCTCCATTCTACCTCTGTTACCCTGCCCCACATCTACAAACTTTACACTTTAGGCCACCTTCATCCAGAGTATGAAGCCCAAACTCCTGAGCAGGAAGAAAACATGCAAGGCTTCCCCTTGGTGCAGACACTGGCTACTGTTCCCGCTTCATCATTAGTCACCTTGCGCTGACACTCAGCGCTCCAGTCAAAGCCCTCCCAATGCACATGCTGCCTCTTGCCCCCAGCTCAGGCCTTCGCACCTGTCGGCCCCTCTGCCTCCATCCCTTTGCCTCTCTGCGCCACCTGGTATAGAAAACATTGCATGTTTTGACTCACAGCCTCTGAACCTTCTTCTCATGTGTGAAAACATTCCTCACCTGTGAGCCTTGTTGGGAGACACCATTTGCCTTTATGTAGAGAATTTGGGGAGACCCTGTATTCAATGTGCCAGCTACACTGGCAGCTAAGATGTGGGCAGATAACTTAGTCTTGGCCCGTCAGCTACACTTCTTTGGGATGTTGAATTGGGAACCACTGACATCAAGAGGCAGGACAGGAATCTTCCCTCCTGGCACCAGCAAGGGGAGGGGACAGCAGCAGCATGAGGTTTCTGGGGGCAGTCTGCAATGTCACACCACCAATGGCATCCTTCCCCATTAGTACCACTTTCAAGAGTCTTGCTCTCTAGCCTTCCTAGAAACCGTGGCCACGTGATACCCTCTCCATACATTCTCTTTGTGCTTAAAACAGGTGGAGTCTGTTCCTACCACTTGCAACTAAGACAATGACAGGTAGACATGGCCGGTTTCTATTTGTCCTTCAGGACTCCTCTTAATGACTCATTTCTCCAGAAGCAGTGTCCTTCTCTGCTTACCCCTAACTAGGGCCTCTCTCCTGGACTCATACAGAAATCTGATCTACCTGGCTCAGCACTGATTTGCACTGTGTCATGACCTGCCACTAACTCACCTGTCCCTCTTCTAGACTGTAAGGTTAGTACCAAGACTAGTACTAACAGTAGTAATAATTTTATTAGCACCCACTATGTGCTAAGGGCTACCTTGTGTTATTTCTCAGTGCCAAAAGCTTTTCTCTAATGAATAAATAAGTGCAAACCAAGAATTGCTTGCAGAATATTTTGGTTTTTTTATGTTTGACATGTAATTTTTATTATAAATACAGAGCAAATTTTACAACTAACTTGGAAGTGGCCTTAGCCAGGTAAAATTAAATATCCCAGTGTAGGTTGGATGAGAGAAAATACAGTTCGAGTCAGGGATAGATATTTCTGGGAGAGGTACCTGAGTAGAACTCCCCAGGAATTCTCTTGGGGAAGGCCTGTTAGGCATAGCATGAGAACAAGCAGTCACTGTGAAATAAAACCTTTCTCTCAGCAGCCCCAAAGGGATTCCATCCTTATAACAGAAGGTGCTCACAGAATATTTTGAAAAGTGTGGCTTGGGCAATCCTGCAGTATCTTAAGTTATTGGTACTATATTACTTCATCAATTAATATGCTCTCTCTGTCTGTCTCTCTCTCTCCCTCCCTCTTCTTCCCTCTCCCTGCTTCTCTCCCCCTCTCTTCTCCTCCCTCCCTCCTTTCCACTCTCATTTCTGTCTTTATCTCCACCACCCCCAATTTTTGTCTCTAATCGTCTATTGTGTTCTACTATTACCCTCCATAGATGTTATTTATTATGTAGAAAGATGGCTAGCAGTGGTTACACTGTTAGTTGTTAGTAACTTCATGCTTGCCTTTCAAAAGAAGTTTCTTCTCCCCCACTCAAACTATTTACTTTCTATTTTTTATTTTGGCATCTAACAACAGCAAAAGAAAATGTGAAAATTTTAAATATCATGCAATGAGAATGTAATGCAATCACAGGTTATACTCCTACTGATATTTTCCCTCCCCCTGTTTGTTCATATATTCATACAGTTGCATCCTGTATTTTGAGTTTTTTCTTTCCCTCTTTACCCCTGTGCATTGCTACCTCTCTCCTTCCTCTCTTCCCTAGCCTCTGATCCCATCTGCTGATCCCTTCCCCCCTCTTATCAGGTCCACTTGTGTTTTACACTTCAAAAGAAGTTTCTTAAAGTGTGCAAAGCTTTCATCAGGAGTGAAGTCTGTGTTATGGATAGACTTACAGTAGCACATTCTTGTTTTTATGGCTTTGGAACAAGAGCTAGGGACTTAGAATACCATTGTCCAAGTATGTGAAGGAGCCCAGGAGGCTGCTCTGTCCTCCCCTCCTGGCTCTCCATTTTTCTTCTCAGGAAAATCCTCTTCTGAGGGCTTCCGAAGCCCTATAGAGATTCTTCCAGGGCCCTGGCCAACCACTTGCCCTAGAGTAGGCTCATGGAGAGGAGCTGAGATACCTGTGCATGATCCTGCTTACTTTCCTGTCCCATCTCTTCCTTTCCTGCCTCCTGGTTGAATGAGTGCCAAGGTGCACACCACCTCTGAAGGACTGTGGACTCCATATTCTGGATCAATTCTGTCCAACGCTTGCAGTATATGTGACCCAATTTGTAGGACTGAGAGTGAACTATATCAGGCAGAAATGTATCTAAAATTCAAAATCAGCAGGGCAGGGGATGTGGCTCAGAGGTAGAGTGCCTGCCTAGTGTGGTTGAAGCCTTGGGTTATCTGTAGCATCACAAAACAAAACTAACCTAAATGAGAACAACAAAAGGTAAACAAAAAACAAAAGAAGAATGGGGCAGGACAACAACAGAGAGCTGGCCCCAACACCACTGTTCTTCAGGTCTGACCCCCTGCTGGCTGCGTAATGGGGATGGAGATGTGTGGCTGGAGAAAGCTGGTTACTTGTTTCAAAACAAACAAGTCCTCATATCCTTTGAACAGCCAAAGGAACAGAACACTTCATTAAGATGCACTCCTTCTTATCCTCTAAACAGATCTGTATTTACAAGAGAGGTTGGTCTTGGCTGGAAAAGCAGTGGTCAGATGATCAAAACCGTAACCTCAGAACACAGCACCAAGTGTTTTGCTCATGAGCCTTAATGCCTGGATAGAATAGAGGATGTGGAGGAGAAAAGGGTAAAGTCAGAAAAAACATGAATTTGTTTATGTTAACAGTTAACTCTAGTTACAGACTCACCACATTCTTGGACTCAACTTTATTATGTTCCCTATCACTAAGCCAAAAAGTTCTGAAGGATATAACTACAGTGAGATTTTGACCAGGTACAAATGTAGCAGTGAGTCTCTTTCAACCCTTTTTACCAACATATCATAGCTCTTTGAATTTAAGTGTGACGAGGGTACACATAGACTTGGATGCATGTGGGCTTATTACCATCTATTCTCACAGCACATTGTGGAGCATGGCCAAGGTGAACTATTGACTTATTTTGGTCAGTGTATGCAGTGAAACAGGCTAGGGATTAGCTCAGCTGGTAGAGTACTTGCTTTGCACTCTCTGAGGACTCAGGTTTGGTCCCTTGCTGTTGCTGTTGTTAGGTGCTGTCAAGTCAGTGTCCAACTCATTAGCGACTCTATGTACAACAGATGAAACAGTATTGTAGTGCTTTTCTGCTATTCATAGGGTTTTTAATGGCTGATTGTTTTCTGGTGGGTTTCTGGGTCCTTCGCCCAAGCCTACAGAACCTGGTTTTCCCAGGCAGTCTCCCATCTAAGTACTAACCAGGCCTGACCCTGCTTAGTTTCCGAGACCTGAGGGCATCAGAACCTATAGTGGTACAGCTGTATAAATGGGAGAAGGATGTGGCAGTCCACTCCCAAAACAATTCAGAAACAGTCAGCCATTGAAAACCCAATGAAGTTGGACCCAACTTGACTATGAGTCATATCCGACTCAACAGAACTGACTTGAAGGCACCTGACAACAACGAACATTCAGTGAAACAAAATGAATCCTCAAGTTTCAGTTATTCTGACCTGATGATCAAGACTAATTTACTTGCTCTGTGCAGATTAGGCACTGACCTGTTTTATATTATTTGTGCCTATTCCAGTCTAGGTTACATAATGTGTTCCAGACCAGCCTGGGCTATGAGATCCTCCCTCAAAACTCAAATATATATATGGGACTGGGGTTTAGCTCAGTTGGCAGAGTGCTTCTCTGCTCTGTCTGAGGCCCTGTGTTTGATCCCCAGCACCACAAAAATGGTAGCCCACTCCCAAAAACTATAGCTATTAGAAACCCTATGAACAGCAGAGAAGCATTGACATAGTGCCAGACATGGCACAGTGTCGGGAGTATTTTATTCTGTTGGACATAGGATAACTCTGAGTCAGTCCCAACTTGACAGCCCCTAACAACAAAAACAACATATATATGTATATATGTTGTTCTTGTTGGGTGCCGTGGAGTTGTATCTAATTCATAGTGACCCTCATAGGGTTTTCAATGGCTGATTTTCTTGGGATTGCCTCTGGAGTGGATTGTCACATCCTTTTCCCATTTTTGCAATTATATATAGTTGTTGTTAGGTGCTGCTGAGTCAGTATCTGACTCATAGTGACCGTATGTACAACAAGCAAAACACTATTGTCAGTGCTTTTCTGTTAGTCGTAGGGTTTTCAATGTTGGATTGATTTTTGGGAGTGGGTTGTCAGGTCCTTCTCCCAAGCCTACATTTTCTGGTGTTTCCAGGCAGTCTCCTACCCAAATACTAACCAGTCCAGACCCTGCTTAGCTTCTGAGATCTGATGAGATCGAATGCCACAGTGCTACAGCTGCAGATATATATATATATATATATATATATATATATATATATATATGCAAAATTATATATATATATATGCAAAATTTAGCCCTATCATTTTACCAGGTTCATATTTGTGCCTATTCCCAAGAAAGGAGATCCAAACAAATGAAGAAATTATTGAATGATATCATTAATATCTCACATAAGCAAAATTTTGCCAAAGATCATTCAAAATCGACTTCAGCAGTATATAGACAGGGAACTGCCAAAAAATCAAGCTGGATTCAGAAGAGGGTGTGGAACCAGGGACATCATTGCTGCTGTCAGATGGATATTAGTCAAAAGCAGAAAATACCAGAGAGATGTCTATCTATGTTTTATTGACTATGCAAAGGCATTTGACTATGTGGATCACAATAAACTATGGATAACATTGTGAAAAATAGGAATACCAGAGCACTTAATTGTACTCATGAGTAATCTGTACATGGACCAGGTAGCAGTCGTTTGAACAGAACAAGGAAATACTGCCTGGCTTAAAGTTGAGAAAGGTGTGTGGCAGGGCTGTATTCTTTCACCATACCTCTTCAATCTCTATGTTGAGCAAATAAGCTGAGAAGCTGAACTTTACGAAGAAGAACATGGCTTCTTGATGGGAGGAAGACTCATTAACAACCTGTGTTATACAGATATACAACTCTGCTTTCTGGCAGTGAAGAGGACTTGAAACATTTATTGATGAAGATCAAAGAACACAGCCTTCAGTATGGCATGTGCCTCAACATCAGCAAAACAAAAATCGTTACAACTGGGTCAGTACACAACTTCGTGATAAATGGAGAAAAGATTGAGGTTGTCCATGATTTTGCTTTCCTTTGTTCTATAATCAACACCTGTAGACAATGCATTGCACTGGGAAAAGCTGCTGTGAAAGACCTCTTTAAAAAGCTGAAAGGTAAAGATGTCACATTGAAGACAAAATTGTGCCTGACTTATGCCATGGTATTTTCAGCTGTATTCCAGTTCCTTCAGCCTTCTTTCTGCCTCTTGAACATACCAAGCTTGGCCCCTGCTGGGCCTCAGCCCTTCCTGTTCCTTCTGTGTTTGCTTGTTTCTCAGAGCTTGGCATAGGGGCTGGGGTTTCGATCAGTTGACAGTGTGCTGCTATGCACTTTATGAGGCCCTGGATTTGATCCCCAGCACCTCAAAATGGGAGAAGGACTTGACAGCCCACTCCTGAAACAATCCTGAAAACAATCAGCCATTGGAAACACTATGAATATCAGAGAAACACTGCCATAGTGCTGGGCGTGGCACTGTGTCCGGGAGTGTTTCGTTCTGTTGTACATAGGGTTGCTATGAGTTGGACCTCACTCAAAGGCACCTAACAACACCACTGCTTGGTATGGCTGGCTTCGTTATCTAGGTCTCAAGTCACATCTCCTCTTAAGAGGCCTTAACAAACTACTCTAGATAAATCAGCACGCTCTGCCCACCTCCACTCTATCCTATTACTTGTTTTAGCTGCTTCTGGCATTTATAAGTACTTGAAATTAGCTTTTTAAAAAGTTGCTGCTTGTGCCTTCTGCCAGTCTGTCTTCTATCCCACCCCAGCCCTCATGTAACCCTAGAATATAAGCTCGTTGATTCTTTTTGTCACTGCTGTATCCCCAAGTACCTGGAACAGTGCCTAGCCTAATAAATAGTTATTGACTATCTGACAACAAACTTAACTCTCAGTAAAATTTATGTGATAAATGAACTAATGATGGTGGAACCACATAAATGACTCTCAACTGGATTATGCTGAGTAACAGACATCATATTCAAAAGACTACACAATGTAAAATTCCACTCACATTCTGGTGTGTTTTTCTCTTTTTCAGTACTTAGGGTTGAACCCAGTTCCTCATGACTGCTAGGCAAGTGCTCTACCACTGAGCTACAACCTTGGCTTTTTTCTTATTTTTTATTTTGAGACAGGTATCTTTAAGTTACATAGGCTGCGTCTGGTCTCGAACTCGTAACTCTCTTGCCTTAGCTTCCAAAGTTGCTGGGATTACACGTGTGCCACAGAGTCTGGCCTACACACTGTCTGGAAAAGGAAAACTATAAGGATCAAACATTCCCCAGGAATTGTGGAATGTGTGGTAGGGTTAAGTACAAAGGGACATAAGGGAAGTCTTTGGGTGATAGAGCCGGTCTATAGCTTATTTTTGACAGCAGTTTCATGATTATGCATATTTGTTACAATCATAGAACTGGTTCAGTAAATGGGATGAAATTTTTAATGGAAATTTTAACTCATAACCCTGATTTTATCTAATTGCCTGACAAAGACTTTCACTTGCCCTGGAATACACATCTAGTAATTTTTAGAAATGCTCTCAGACCGAATCTGTGGTGAACAGCACCATGTACACATATTCTGAGGCAGAAATTATGGGAGCTGCATGATATAGTAGAAAAGGGTGGACTAGGATTTGAATTTCGGCCTTTCTGCTTACTGTGTGTCTCAGGTAGAATTTCTTAGTTTCCAAGAACCCAAACTAGCTCTGGCTAGTCTTTCCACCTCTTGGCTATGCCAAAACCCAGAAAAAAATGACATAGCTCCTGGACTTTGGTTGGAAGCAGGTATCTGGAATTGTGCTACCACCACGACCACAGGCAAGAGAAGGGATGTGATGCCCCCAAAGAAAACCAGGGTGCTCTTAGGATACATAGCAGCCCAAACCTACAAAATATACTGATATACTGTCTGATACACTGTGTGACTGTACATCACCTCTGTGAACTTCAGCCTCCTCACATTTAGTACCTTCCTCTCAGGCTTATAAGTTTAACAAGATAACTATGTACAGGGCTTAGAGCAAAAATATTGCTGTATAAATATTATTTCCCCTTTCCTCTTCCTTTTGGTCTATGTGTCTGAAACTTCTTCTCTAAGCACTCCTTACCTTAGTTAAGAGGTCAGCAATTTACTTATTTCCCCAAGCTAGAAATGAAGGTGTGAATGTCAGTTTTCCCATAGTTTTCACCTCCTAAATACAGCATATCTTTTTCTGCTGGCCTATTACATAAGTCTTACAATTGGCCACCTGCCTCTCCTCTTGGTCTCTCCCTGAGGCAGGATAACATAATGGCAAAGCACAGGAACACTGGGGCCAGACAGTCTGCATCTAAATCTTGGCTTCGCTCCTTAACAGCCATACAACCTCAATCAAGTTACGTAATCTCTGTGTGCCTGTTTCCTCATGTGTAAGTCAGGGATGATAATAGCTCCTACCTTCAAGAGTTATTACGGGGTTTAAATGATTTATTGCCTATGAGCATTTAGACATTACAAACAGTGCTTGGGTCATGGTGAGTGCTAGCCAAAGTGTGTTTATTAAATAAATCCACCTCCTTGCTGTTTCCATAAATACCTTTCTAAAATTTACATGTTAACCTTCAGCACAGATGAGCAATGTCCTCCTGCCTCACTCCTTGCAGGCGTCTCCTCCAACTGCCAGCCCAAGTTAGAATTGAGTCTTTCTCTGTGCATTTTGTTCTAAACCTTCCTACTGTACCTAGAGCATTGTGTTGTGATTGTTTATGCCAGTTTTCTACACTAGTCTGTGAATTCTTAGAAACATAGATGCCACCTGATTTGTGTATTGCCTGTACCTATCTGTCCAATAAAGGTGGTTGATAAACATTTGCTGACTGAATAAAATGGCCAGAATAGTTGATATTGTCCACTAAACAAAACTAAAGCTATTGTCTTCAAGCGTAGTTTGGTTAAAATTGGAGCACTGATATTCATCTAGCTATTCATTTTACTAACTCACTGTAAAAACCCAGAGTTATAATTTGCAATGTTACCTGTGTAATAACTTTTGTATAGAAATCTGAAGTAAGAGGGCAGATGTGACACTATCTGGTCAGCTCCATGCAGGGATAAAGCACATGGAATCTAGCCAAATGGCTGATTGGCCAGATTTTATTCAGGCATTGGAGAGTGGACAGTTCCAGGTTGTATTCCTTAACAGGTTTTGAAGTGCAGAAATAGTTTGGGATTGAAAATAGACCCCTCTGGTTTAAATTTCAGTCATGTCAGAGGCCAAAGCTTATACCTTGTTGTGGACAATGAAGAGATCTGCCTAGATCTAGAGACCTCTAGTCACATGGGGCGTACAGGGAAGACAGAGGTAGGGCTAGTGTTTTACAGAGGGGCTGCCTGAGCACATTCTCAGCTGGAGGCCAAGCTCAGCATCATTGACCATGGCAGAGCTGGTTCTGGCCAAGACCACTGAGACCATTATAGGACTTTGATCAGGCTGGGGCAGGGTGGATGTCTGCTTCAGGGTAAAACAGCATCCTGGCAGACCAAGAAAAAGTCAGCTGCTAAACACAGCCTCAGCCAAGTTGAACTAATTGCTTCAGAGTTTGAAAAGTATTAATGTCCAGTTAGCACTTCAGACTAATGGACTCTAAATTCTCATGAGACTTTGTTCCTAATGAAGCTCTGTAGATGGTTCCAATATGCAAATAGGTTGAGGACCCCTGATGAAGAAAGAAGAAAGAGACCCCTTTCCTATTGGCTGTGGCAGGGGGTATCTGCCCAGTTCATTGAAAAGCCCATCCAGTAACTTAAACTAACAGGAAAGAGGAGAAGCCTGGATGCCAGCCCCTCTCCTATTTTATATCACTAGGGTTGAATATCTGTCGGCCAACGGTCCACTACTCTGACACTAGCAGAGCTATGAAAAAGCACACAAGATGTAGCAATTGTCTGGTGGCAATATCAGGATCATGCATCTCACCTCATAGAAAGTTCCCACCAACAAAATCAAAAGCTGATAACAGATCGATAGATATTGGGGGGAGTGTCTTAAATTACTCTTCTGTTTCTCCAGTAAAACAGAGATAGCATTAATCAGCAATAGAAGAATTCTTTATTCAGGATGTTCAGTGGATAGCAAGAAACCTGAAAGTTATTAATAGAGTTTTAAAGGGAGAGCCAATATTGCAGTAGCATGTACATAACATACATAATTAAGACATGCTCCAAGGATGTGTATATGAGATACATAGTACCTGTGTGTAACCTGAAGTTGAAAGTTATCCTTTGCAAATGATTTGATGAATAGAGGAGTAGTTGGGTTTAGAGGAAAGACCAGAATTTGATATTCATAGACCTCACTCATGCCTTGAATCCATCTCTTCATTTATAAACTGTGGTAACTGAACATGCATTTGTCACTAGGTTGCAATGAGATAATGTATGTGAAAACACTTTGGAAACTGCAAAGTACCACACTAACAATTATTATTTTAATTTGTCATGAAGGAATAACACCTGGGTTAATTAGTGTAGCTACATAAGAGTTGAGGTCTATAACTGTCAATGTCTAAGAAAAATACAGAGATGAATCTCTAATAAAGGAACTTCTATTTGGGAATAAAAAAAGAATGGTGGTGGGGCTATGGTACATGCCTACAATCCCAGTGATTCAGGAGGCAGAGACAGGAGGATCGTAACTTCAAGGCTGCTAAGGCAGCCTGCCTAATTTAGTGAAACCCTATCTCAACATTAAGAAAAAAAAAAGTAAAAAATGGGCTGGAGGTGCAGCTCAGTGGTAGAGCATTTGCAAAGTATGTGCATCTTCCCTTATACAGAGAGAGAGAGAGAGAGAGAGAGAGAGAGAGAGAGAGAGAGAGAGAGAGGGAGGAAGGAAAGGAAAAAATAAAAAGGAAAAGAAAGAGGAGAAAAAGAAAAGAAAAAAAGAAAAGGGAAAAGATGTCTGTGATTTGGGACACAGTTCCATGGGTAAGGTGACTTCTGGTATATCTGAAGGACAAAAGGAAGATTGGGACTTTATTGAGGAAAAAGAAAAGCTACATATGATGTTGAAAGAAAGACCATTAGTGCTTATGAGGTATGTAAGAGCCCAATAACTTTGATTGACAAGTGGCTGCACTTAGTAAGAAAAACTGATCTTAAAATCATAGCAGACTGTTTTGTTGGACTAGGCTGATGAGATAGTGTGTCAGATAGGTGGGATTTTGTTGTTGTTGTTGTGTGTTTGTTTTGTTTGTGGTACTGGGGGTTGAACCCAGGACATTGTGCATGCTAGGCAAATGCTCTACCCACTGAACTGAACCCGAGTACATTTTTACTTTGAGACACAGTCTGATTAAGTAGGCAGGTGTGTTGTACAGATGGCTAGCTGTCCTCATTTTATTTGATATCCTTTTGTGATTGTGCAGCAAGCTACATTTGGAATTTTCTCTCAGGATAGTTCTTGTTTTCAGGCAAATTGTGTGAGAGCCCTCCCTTTAATGGCTTCCTCAGTTCCATTTGTCAGGATTTGACAGAGGTAACTCCATTTTGAATCTGACAGCTTTTGTAATCCATAAGAAGACATTTGTTATTTTAAAAAACTGATTAGTACTTTTTTGGGGAAAAGTAGTAATACATAGCAGGTGGCAACAAAAGCAAAACCAAACTCCCCATCCCTAAACACATCAAAACCCATGAGAGGATATCTATTAAAGTGTAATCCCCCCAGGACCAAAAAAAAAAAAAAAAAATGTAATTTTCCTTCTGTCCTCCAACCTCTTTGGCAATTGTTAGGCAATTGTTAGAAATGTCTTGAATATGTTGAAATTTTCTACATAAACATATAGAGATATCTCATTAATTATAAAAATAGGAACCAACTCTACACTCTGTTCTTCACCTTGCTGTTTTCACTCACTAGCATGCCTTGGTGGCCTTTAGATCAGCAGATGTCTTCTGGGAGTGCTTGAAACCTAATACCTACCTATGCCCAAGAAAGGCAAGACCGGCCAACTAATGCAAGGGAGTCTTTCCAGCCATCAGTGGTGGTGGGTTCCCTCTGCTCACTGCTCTCCCTTCCACCTTTCTGATTTGATCTCCATCACCTTGAGTTCAGGTTCTTGTTAGTGTTCATGACTGGTCTCCTATATTTTATTTATTTATTTATTTATTTAGTTAGTTAGTTAGTTAGATACTCAGGGGTTGAACCCAAGGCCTCACACATGCTTTTCAAGCCCTCTACTACTGGGTTGCACTCCCAGCTCACTTTTCATGTTTCATTTTGAGACAGAGTTTTGCTAAATTGTGCAGGCTACCTCTGGCCTTGGACCTGCAATCCTCCTGCCTCAGCCTCCTGAGTTGCTGGGATTAGCTGTGCCCAGCTTCCTATATTTTATTTTATTTTATTTTATTTTAATTCATCAAATATGAGATGTGATCAAAGAATATTATTAATGTTTAAAATTTAAAAATGTATTACAATAAAAGATACATTGTCATTAATTCCCCTCAAAACACTCCCCTGGCTTTGAGCACTCTTATCCCATTGTGCTTGCCACTTCCTGAAACAGTTCTGGAAGTCCTCTTTTGTGAGTGTCTTCACTGTCTTCCTCCATCATGACAACACTCTGTGTCACACATTGCTTCTGGCACAGCAATTTCTGTCAAATAAAAACTTTACAGTGTGTCTTCATCCACCTTATTCACTGGATCTGTCACCAAGCAACTCCTAGCTCTTCCCCAAAGTCAAAATGACTGTGAAACATAAACAATTTAAATCATTCAGGACATCAAGGCAGCCATGACAGTACAATTGAAGACACTCATGAAAGGGGACTTCCAGAACTGCTTCACAAAGTGACAAGAATGATGACATAAGTGTGTTAAAGCCAGGGGGAGTATTTTGAGGGGGACAAATGGCTGTGTGTCTTCTACTGTAACAAAAATTTTTTAATTTGAACAATCACAACATCTTTTGATCATACCTCCCATCTGTCAAATATTCACTGTATGCCAGGCACACTGCTAGGCTCTGGGAATAGTAGACCTGATGACAAGATAGAGTTGCCACCTCACAGAGTTTATAATCTCCTAGGATGGGGATGAGGGATACCGAGAAGTAAATAGTTGATCATTTATCTGCCTGTTCAAGAGGTATTTACTGAGTGCTTCTTTCTTCCTGGCCCTGTGCTAGGAGTTAGACATAAAAAGACAAACCAGATGGCGAAGTTCCTGGATTTCTTGGAGCATACATAGTAGTGGGGATGACAGAAAGGAAAAGAAAGAAAGAAAGAAACTCATAAAAAAATAACTATCACAAATAATGTGAAGGAAACAGTGATCTGAGATAGAGTGTGACAGGTGTCATACTATATAAAGGGTGGTCAAGGATAGCCCCTTTGAGAAAGTGCCATTTAAGCCAAAACATAAAGATGAGAAGGAGCCAGGCACTGGAATATAGGCAGGAAAATGAGTTGCAGACAGAGGTGACAGCTTATGCAAAGGTCTTGGGCTGGAATGAGCTTGGCATATTAAGGAAGTAAAAGGGAATCAAAGAGGTACAGAGTGATAAGTAAATGAAAGAGAGGCTTGAGTTGTGTTTGAGTAGTCAGTGGTGACATCAGTCAGGGCTATAGTAAATAGTTAGATATTGGCTTTATTCTAAGCACAATGGGAAGCCAAAAGAGGATTTTTCTTCAGAGCAACAGCCTGGTCTAATTTAGGTTTGAAGAAAGTCACTCTTGGTACTAATTTGAATGAACTGAAGAAGGACAGGAATGGAATCAGAGAGAAACCTTAGGAGGCTTGTGTAGTGCCCTAGATAAGAAAGGAGAGTGGCATGACTTGGGGTGGGACTGACAATGGGGAGGAGTGAGTGAATTTGAGAAATAGTTGGAGCTGGATTTATCAATACCTTCTAAAGGATTGAACATAGAGGGGAAGGGAGGGATGGAGAAAACCTTCTAAGCTTTGAGCTCAAGCAGTGGGGTGGCTGGTGTTTCCATTCACTGAGATAAGTGAAATTTGCAGGAGGAACAGCAGGACCAAGAAGAAGATAAGGATGTGTAAGTTGCATGGGAGATGTTTTGGAGCATATAAGCAGAGTTGATAAATATGTAGCTAAATATATTTTGATGAGAATGATGATGGATATGGCTTGAGAACTGCTAAATATTTGGTTTTAAGATGTGATTATACAGGCTGGGTACAGGAATACCTGCCTGTAATCCCAGCGACTCTGGAGACAGAGGCAGGAGGATTGCAAATTCAAGGTCAGAAGCAGCCTGTATAATTTAGTGAGACTCTGTTTTAAAATTAAAAAGTTGAAAAAGTGACTGAGGGTGTAGCTCAGTGGTAGAGTGCTTGCAACATATGCATGAGACCCTGGATTACCTGCAAAAAATGAAATAAATAAAATAAAGTAAAATAAAATAGTGATTATACAGGTAGAAATGTCCAGCAAGTGACAAAGGATCTGAGCCTATTAGCTTGGGAGAGGAGCCAGAGCAAGAATTTTAGTTGACAGATGAAGCTAGGCACATGAAGCATTCAACAGTGGGGAGAGGGGAACAGGTTCTTTTGTGAGCTGTTCCTCTGCATAGTTCATGCCAACCACAGCTAGTCCCCTCCTTTCCTTTTCCAGTCACATCCACCTTTCTTCTAAATATACTCAGTCTTAGCTTTCAGTTTTAAAGTTGAATACTTTATTAATGAGAATCCTGTAATTTAAAAAAATGCCCCCAAGCTACATAAGCAGAATAATGGTGCATAAAGTCGAAGAGTAAAACACAGAGCTTCTCTGAAATATATCATATTTGTAACTGTAAAATTCTTGTGCTGATTTTACAATTCAAGGTAGCAATGCTACCAGTACGCTCACCTGAAATTATTGGATAAATTCTTTAGCTGATTCTGTAATTCACCACCTTCTTCTAAGACTTCTTAAGCAAATTACTTCATGTTCCCAAGCCTCAATTTCTTCAATTCTAAAAGAAGTAGAGCAGATTAAATGATCTATGAAGGCTCTTTCCACCTATAACATTCCATGATTCAATTATTGCACCCATTTGTAAATGGATGCCAAATGCTCACACTGAATTGTTGTTCACATCTTTTTGTGAGACAGAGCACAGGAAAAGGAGAATTAATATATCCATTGTGGATATGGCAGTGAGCAGAGGTCTAAGACCCCAGTGCCATTTAGGTCATTTCCAGGGCCAATTGTGTCCTATTCCCCGCTTCCACCAAACACATCACCCACACATCTCAGGGCACTGTGGCTCCAATTGATGAGAGAAATGGAATGGGACTGCTTCAGGCTCTCTTGCTTTTTTTTTTTTTTTTTTTTTTTTTTTTTTTTTGTTATTGTTGTTGTTGTTGTTGTCTAAAATCTCTTTTACTACAATTTGCTTGGAAACTTTCTGTGAGTGAATCTCACTCATAGTACTGAGAGAATATCTGTGCCTTTAGAACCAACAAGTTCAGCAAAAACATAGGATATAGTGCTTTTGTCAACTTATTTAGTAAACATATAGGACAAAGACACAAATGTATTGATTTTCAAGAGTTTTGCTACAATGAGTGTGTTAATGTGTTAGTTTCCTGTTACCATATAAAATACCAATAAATACCAATAAAATGATCAGTATATGAAGAGAAAAGGTTTATCTTGGCTCACAGTTTTGGAGGTTACATTCCATGATTAGGCAATGAGAGGTTTTTAGGCCTCTTACAGGGGGCCAGGGAAAGGCAACCCACACAGCAGGAATGTGTGGCAGAACAAAACCATTCCCCCCATGCCTGGGACCAAAAGAGAGGAAGAGGAAGAGGCCAGGGTCCCACTATCCCCTTCAAGGCCATGCTTGCAATGACCAGAAGACTTCCTACTAGGCTACCATCCCGTGGTGGAGCCAGGCTGGGCACCAAGCCTTTAACACATGGGCCTTTGAGGAAAATTCCAGATCCAAACAGCACCCAACCAAGTAAGTGAATCTTCTGTGTACCACTGCACATATTTTGTGGTCAAGAGATTTAATCTCGTAACTGTGTTACCTGCTATACCCTAAACTGTAAAACTTTTTATTACCTTGATCAGTATAAACAGGATTAATTTAAAGAATTATGTGAATATATTGCAGGATTTTTCTCCTTTAATAAATCTTTTTTACTTATCACGGTTCAGTTTTTTAAGGCTAAATCTAACAAGATTTAAAGTTTTTGCCAGTACATCTAATTTCTTTGCCCCTGCTATATAAATAAACTTTTTCGTAATTTATTTGAATATCTGTAATGTCATCTCAAGCAACTGTCAACCCTAGTATGACTAGGATAATTTTAGGCAAGAATTATTATTATTGTTATTTTTTTTCAGTACTAGGTACTTGAACTCAGGGCCTACTACATGCTAGGTAAGTGCTATACCATTGAGGACCTTAAAAAACCTTTTTTTTTTTTTGAGACAAGGTCTTGCTAAGTTGTGTAGGCTGCCTCTGGCCTCAAACTTGAGACTTTCTTGCCTTAGTTTTCCAAGTCACTGGCATTATAGGTATACACACCTAACTAAGAATTATTCTTAAAAATATTTAACATAAATGTTAAATATCAGCATAATGTGGTATGGACTAGTCAGAGTGGTCACTAAACATGAGTAAGAGATGCAGTTGCCCATCTGTGTACTAGCTGACTTCAGCAATGGCATTTTTTTTCTTTTTACAAGTCTATCTTTATTTGTAAAAAATAATATACAATTAACGCTAGTTGTATTTTTGGTGACTGGATTTAGCTCAGTTGGTAGAGCGCTGCTCTGCAGTCTCTGAGGTCCCGAGTTCGATTCCCAGCACCACAAAAATGGGAGAAGGATGTGGCAACCCACTCCCGAGGCAATCCCGAAACAGTCAGCCATTGAAAACCCTATGAGGGTCACTATGAGTCGGACACGACTCGAAAGCACCTAACAACAACAACAACAACAACAACAATCTTTATTTGTAAAAAATAATATACAATTAAAGCTGGTTGTATTTTTAAAATCAAAATTCACTTAGCAAAATGTACATTTTATAATAAAATTGTAGTAAAATACTGATTTAGCTCAGTTGATAGAGTGCTGTGCTGCAGTCTCTGAAGTCCCGAGTTCAATTCCCAGCACCGCAAAAATGGGAGAAGGAACTGACAATCCACTCCCAAGGCAATCCTGAAACAGTCATCCATTTAAAACCCTATGAGGGTCACTATGAGTCAGATACCGACTCGACGGCACCTAACAACAACAACAAAAATACTGACATTTGATAGTTTAAACAAATATGACTCATGTAAAAATCATGTTATAGCATGTAAAAATTAATTAGAAAATTCATAGTTCACAAAAGCACTTATGTTTTATTGACAGCTTGAGAACATACTTACAAATTTATTTAGGCCACAGAACAAAATTTATAGTTAGGCTTGACATCTAGTACTATAAAATCTTACACTGGATCAATTGACATTTTTGTGACTAAGGTGCACTTTAAATAATTGATTCTGATTGCCAAAGGATTGGTATTTTATTATATAACCAAAATCTTTTGGTTTTACAATAGCCTAGTAATCAATTATTTCAATAATAATTTAAATGGTATTTAAATTATTGAAGACAGGATTGACACATCTCTTTAACTTGTTATTGCTGTTAGGTGCCAACGAGTCTGGTCTGACTCATAGCAACCCTATGTACAACAGAATGAAACATTTTCTAATTCTGTGCCAGGCAAATTATTTTTTTATGTTTAGGTCCATTGTTGCAGACACTGTGTCCATCCATCTAGCTGACAGTCTTCCTTTTTTCATTGACCTGCCACTCTCCCAAACATGATGTCCTCTAGGGACTGGTCTCTCCTGACAATATGTCCAAGATATGTCAGACAAAATCTAGCCATCCTAGCTTCCAAGGAGCACTTTGGTTGCACTTCGTCTAGATCTGTTGGTTCTTTTTTGCAGTCTGTGGTATATTCAATATTCATCTCCAACACCATAATTGAAAAGCATCAATTCTTACTCTGTCTCCCTTATTCAATATCCAGCTTACCATATGATATGACTGCAAATACCTTGCCATGAGTCAGGTGCACATTCGTCTTCAATGTGACATCTTTACTTTTCAGCACTTTAAAGAGGTTTTTTGCAACAGCTTTTCCTGATGCAATGCATCTTTTGATTTCTTGGCTGCTGCCTCTGAGGGTGTTGATTATAAAACCAAGTAAAGCAAAATCTTGGACAACCTCAATCTTTTCTCCATTTATCATGAAGCTGCATACTGACCCAGTTGTAAGGATTTTTGTTTTGTTGATGTTGAGGCACAATCCATCTTGAAGGCTGTGTTTTTTGATCTTCATCAGTAAATGTTTCAAATCCTCTTCACTTTCAGCAAACAGAGTTGTGTCATCTGCATATGCAGGTTGTTAATGAGTCTTCCTCCAATCAGGATGCCACATTCTTCTCCATAAAGTCCAGCTTCTTGGATTATTTCCTCAGCATAGAGATTGAAAAGGTACAATGAAAGAATACAGCCCTGACTCACACCTTTCTCAATGTTAAACCAGGCAGTGTTTTCTTGCTCTGTTTGAATGACTGCCTCCTGGTCCATGTAGATTCCTCATGAGTACAATTAAGTGCTCTGGTATTCCCATACTTCATAATGTTATCCATAATTTATTGTGACCCACACACTCAAATGCCTTTGCATAGTCAATAAAACATAGACATCTTTCTGGTATTCTCTGCTTTCAGCTAATATCCATCTGACATCAGCAATGATGTTCCTAGTTGCAGGCCTTGTTCTGAATCTGGCTTGATTTTCGGGCAGTTCCCTGTTTGTATACTGCTGCAGTAACTTTTGAAAGATCTTTAGTAAAATTTTGCTTGCATGTGGTATTGATAATATCATTTGATAATTTCCACTGGATTTCCTTTCTTGGGAATAGGCACAAATATGGATCTATTCCAATCAGTTGACCAGGTAGCTATTTTCCAGATCTCTTGGTGTAAACAAATGAGCACCTCTGGTGTGGTATCTGTTTGTTGAAACATCTCAATTGGTATTCCATCAATTCCTGAAGTCTGTGTTTTGCCAGTTCCTTCGAGACAGCTTCTACTTCATCCTTCAATACCATTGGTTCTTGATCATATGCAACCTCTTGAAATCATTGGTCATCCACCAATTCTTTTTGGTATAATGACTCTGTATATTTCTTTCTATCTTCTTTTGATGTTTCCTGCATCGTTTAGTATTTTCCTTGTAGAATCCTTCACTATTTCCACTTAAGGCTTGAATTTTTTTCTCCAATTACTTATGCTTGGGGAAAACAGAGCATTTTCTTCTCTTTTGGTTTTCTATCTCCAGCTCTTTATACATGTCATTATAATATTTGATTTTGTCTTCTGAAGCTGCCCTTTGAAATCTTCTGTTTAGTTCTTTAGCCTTGTCATTTCTTCCTTTTACTTTAGATGCTCAACATTCAAGGGCAAGTTTCAGAGTCTCCTTTGACATTACTTTGGTCTTTTCTTTTTTTCCTGTCTTTCTAATAACCTTTTGCTTTCCTCATGAATGATGTCTTTGATGTCATGCCACAACTCATCTGGTCTTTGATCATTACTGTTAATGCATCAGACCTGTTCTTAAGGTGGTCTTTGAACTCAGTTGGGATATATTCAAGGTCATACCTTGGATCTCATACACTTGTTCTAATTTTCTTCAGTTTCAGCTTGAACTTGCATATGAGCAGTTGATAGTCTATTCCACAATCAGCACCTGGCCTTGTTCAGACGTTTGATATTGAGCTTACCCATAATCTCTTTATACAGATAATTTTCCTAGATTCATACTATGTACATTCCACGTTCCAATTATTAATGAATGTTTACAGTTGTTCCTTCTCATTTTGAGTTGTGTCGTGTCAGCAAATGGAGATCCCTGGAGCTTTACTTCATTATCATTAAGATAGACTCTACTTTGCGGAGGCAACTCTTCCTCAGTCATTTATTGAGTGCCTTCCAACCTGGGGAGCTCATTTCCTGGTACTATATCTGACAGTGTTTCTCTGCTATTCATAGGGTTTTCAATGGCTAATTCTTTCAGGAGTGGGTTAGCCATGTCCTTCTCCCTAGTCTGTCTTAGTCAGGAAGCTCACCTGAAACCTGTCCACAATGGGTGGCCCTGCTGGTGTCTGTAATACCAGTGGCATAACTTTCAGCATCATAGCAACACTCAAGCCCTTATAGTATGGCAAACTGATAGACAAGTGGGGGACATATCTTTAACAGAATAAGAAAAAAAAAAAACCACTAGCAGCACTGCTTTCCATTTTCATGAGTAGATAAAAGATAAATCTGCATTACAGTTAAAATTTATGCAAAAATGAAGCCTGAAGTGCTTTTCCCCCAAAAGTTCTAATGTTAAAACCTTGTTGAGATAGAGAGAGATAGTGTATAAAGTATTTTTACTTATAATGTTGAATACCTGCACCACTTTCAATATAAATGAAGTGTATATCTAACATGTTGCCATTCAAGAGTCAAATTTCTGAGACTCGCAGAAAGTTAAAGCTGGAACGCCATTACCAAGTAGTAGTTTATCAAAGGTAGAACTTGAGGTAATTCCATTAAGAAGTACATTGTTGCTTAGGATTGTTTTGGCTATGTGTGGTGTTTTGTGCTTCCATACAAATTTTAGGATTGTTTTTTCTATTTTTGCAAAGTATGTCATTGGAATTTTGATGGGAATTGCATTGAATCTGTAGATTGCTTTTGGTATTGTAGCCATTTTCACAATATTAATTCTTCTGATCCATGAGCAAGGGAGGTCCTTCTATCTTCTAGTATGTTTTTGATCTTTCTTTCTTTAATCTTTTGAAATTTGCACTGTACATGTCTCCAGGGTCTTTGGTTAGATTAATTCCTAAATATTTAATTTTTTGGTGGGCTATTGTGAATGGGATTGTTGTCTTGATTTCGTCCTCTTCCTGGTCACTATTGGTGAAAAGGAGGGCTACTGATCTTTTAGTGTTATTTTTATATCCTGCTACTTTACTAAAGGAGCTAATTAGCTTTAAGAGTTTTTTAGTGGAATTTTTGGTGTTCTTTAGGCATAGGATCATGTCATCTGCAAATAAAGATAATTTGGTCTCTTCTTTCCCTACTTGTATTCCTTTTATTTCTTTCTCTGGCCTGATTGCTCTGGCTACAACTTCAGTGACAATATTGAATAAGAGAGGAGAGAGTGAACATCCTTGTCTTGTTCCTGATCTTAGAGGGAATCCTTTCAATTTTTCCCCTTCTAATATGATACTGGTTGTAGGTTTTTCATATATATATATTCTTATTCATATGTGGGAGCAAAATCTAACTTAAAGGAAAATTTTTTTACATATATAGATATATAAAATGAATAATCATACTTCTCTAACAGTGGAAAATACAAGTAGACCAATTGGGAAGGGAGAGGATCAGTGTTTGGAAGTGGAGGTTGGGGAAGGGAGGAGAGGGAGGAGGAACAATGTAGAGGGGTAAAGTAAGAGAGGAAAAACACAAACTACAGAATGCAACTACATCAGTATATGAAAAAGAGGAAAACAGGGAAGAAAAAAATCAATGAGAGTATAACTCATGGTTGCATATGATCCTCATTACATATTAATTAAAATTCCTACTTTTTTCTTCTTTAGTTAATACTTTTCTGTAAAATATGTAAGGTGATGAATGGGTAAGTAAAACTGATTTAATAGTTACATAATATATATAACAAATGCCCTATTACTCTATACCCCACTAACATTTATAAATACAATTTTTAAAAAAGAAGTACATTGTATCATATAATTTTGCTTAGTCAGTTAATAGTTTACAGATAGTATGCTTAGTGGTAATGTGAACAAAATGCAAAATACAGTGACATATTCTGAGTCCAGTGATCATCATTTAATCAAGACTTCACTTCTTCATATATTTTACCATACAGAGAAAACATCCTCCAAAATGGAGTCATTTAAATCTTCATTGTTTTAAAGTCAATTGTCATAAAGATACCCTTACTAGCCTACCATAAAATTAATTAATTAATAAGTCTCCATAATCCACAGGGAACTTACGGTCTTCATAACAGTCTGACTTTCTACACACATGCACACTGTAGTGCTTGTGGTCACAATGTGGTGAAATCAGGCAAGGGTTGAAGGCAGCTTACTCTTCATTCATCCCAAATGGTAATAAATAGCCTCATTAAATTAATAAATTCTATCTATCAGAAGTGAATACTGCATAAGTTTCATAAAATGTAGGCAGTATTCTAGAAATCCGGTGAAGGAAAACCCAACTTTTTGTATAAAAAATGTACAAGTTTGTTCTGTGTGTAAAAAAAATCTCTTAACTTGAGTGCCTTTTTTATTCAAAATGATTCATAACACTTGAATACATTAAAGAGGGTAAAAGAACACCAACAAAACACATACAAAAAACCAAAAGGGATGGTTTCCAATGAGATTGGGAATGAGGACAAGAACAGGTGAAAGGAGAGAGTCAGTGGAATTGCCTTTAAAAATATCAATTATCTTCACATACAATTGGCCTGTAACAATGGAGCTATAGGATGCAGACACCAACCAGAATAATTGTCACAGCTTCGTAACTCAGGAGTGAGCTCAGGGCTGTTTATCATGGGAAGCAACTCCTAAACACAGCCAACTGGTTTGATTTCTTAGAAACTGGGGTAGTGAGGGGGAGTTTTAGGAAATAGTTCATTACAATTAAAAACAGAGGAACAATATTTTAAAAATTCAAAATACAATATTGGGAACATTGAGCTGAGCTTCCCAGTATATCAAGAGAGAATCAGACTTCTTCACATCAGAGTTTACAAAAAGGGCAAATTAGCTGAGCTCTATGTGGCAGGTTAAATATGCAGCCACTTCCAACAGAAATGATCCCACTTGAAACAAGCATATTTTGATTTCTGTTTTACCATAACTATTTCAAACTTGAAAATTTATAGGGACCAAGCAAGTGATGTAAATATGGGAAAGGGCTTGACTGCAAAAAAACTAGAGCCTAGTGAGATCGAGTCAGATTTTGAAACCTAGCAACTATCTGAAGAGAAATTATTAGCTCCAGTGGATTGTTGCTGTTGGAAATGCAGATTGAAAAGAATTTTTCAAAAGTATCTCTACTTTGGATTTTTGACAAAACACCTGTGTGGACTAAGTTTGGCCCAGGGACTGACTATTTGCTCAATGTAAGCCAAGTCCATCCTTGAGTTTTCACTGGACAAAAAACATACGTTTCTAATTTGTTTTGAATACCTTTCAATCAAAAGTGGCTCGAAAGAAAAAAATTCAGAAATCTTACTTCTATGAAAAACATTGTGTTTTCTGTAATAAGACTTTCAGTGTTTAGGTCTGTAATCACAGCATAACAGGGAAGAATTACTTTTTGGGGTGAATGTTTACTGATTGTGTTTTAAGAGTATATGAATTCTTTAGTAAACATGAAACTACATTATGTTCTATGTTATGTAATTTATAATCTCTGACCTTTTCCTGACTCTTGACTTATGTTCTCTATCTGTTGAGCTTGAAATTTTTTTCCAGCTAAATAAAAAACAAAGATGAAAAGGGGGATGAATCCTCCTGGATATTGCCTGCATTTCCCCCCACTCTCCAGTTTCAATCATTCCAAATTAGTCTGACTTAATTTTTTTTTCTTGGAAGCAGAAGAGGAAGGAATGGAGAAGAGAGAAGGGGAGGGAGCCATGAGGTGGAGGTGAGTCTTTAACCTAAAAAAGTAAAAAAGAAAAAAAAATTCTGAAAAGCTAAAAATATATGATTTTTAGTTTTATCTTTCTTAGTTTATTTTTTCACTAAATATTAGTGTAAGTAAATATGAATATTCTATGCTATTGATGAGTCTAGGCTAAGAGATAGAACAGAAAAGGTCTTTGTTTCTCAGAGCTTCCATCTTATTGGATTTGATAAATGAAAAGAGAGAGTAAAAACAACTCAGCCTGATAGTTACAGGAGGTGATAAGTGAGTTGGAAAATGGGTGATGTGACACAGAGAAAGTGGAGGAGGCCTCAGTGAGAATGGTGGTCAGATAAGACTTCTTGAAGAGACAACACTTGGCCTGAGACCTAAAGGCGGAGAATGAGCTGAGACTTTCTTCTCATTATTTCCTGGCACATAGTCTGTATGTATGCACATATACATGTCTGCTTACATGCTCGCACAAGTGAATAAATGAAGAAACAGAGGTGAAGCTAAGGAGAGAGTATTCTACATAGAGAGATTCAAAGTGCAGGAAAGGTCCTAGTATCTGTGAGGATCAGAATGGAATGAGATGGGCATGTAGATGTAGGCAGCATTATTAAGTACCACTTGGTAGATATTTAGATATCACATGGTGTTAAGAGATGAGCTCAGAACTAGACTACCTGGGTTCAAATGCTACTCCATCACTTATCAGTGGTGTGACCTCCAGTAAGTAAGCCAGCCACTTTATACTTCAACTTTCTTGTCTGTAAAATGGGGAAAGTAATACTTACTACAAATAAAATAAAAATAAATATTAATAAACAGAAATAGACTTGTTCTGAGAATTAAATGAGTTAGTTTTAGGATGAGTTTAAAAAGTACCATGGTGTATTTCATGGGGTTTAATAGTTTGGTGTCTACAGCTGTACCACCCTGGTGTCCAATCTTGTCAGATCATGGAAGCTAAGCACATTAAGTTAGTATTTGAACAGGACACCACCTGGGAATACCTGGTGATGTAGGCTTTGGAGAAGGACCTGGCAGCCCACTCCCAAAACAATTAGCCATTGAAGACCCTATGAATAGCAGAGAAGCACTGATAATAGTGCCTAGCATGGCAGAGTGTGAGGTAGTGTTTTGTTCTGTTTTACATAGGGTCACTATGAGTCAGACCCAACTCAACTGCACCTAACAACAACAATAACAACAACAACAACAAAGGATTGTTAGATTTGTATGTTTTCTGACCATTTCCATTCTGTCTTTTGTGAGTTGTCCATTTTGTTGCTATTCACCAATATTTTTACTGGAATATTCTGCTTTCAAATTGTTTTTAAGTGCTCTTCAAATAGGAATATCTTGTCATGTGAAATGGCAAATATATTTCCTAGTTTTTTGTTTGCCTTTTAATGGTGTTTATGGTATTTATCCCATGTAGAAATTTCAAAGGATTGTATATTCATTCAATTCCTGCATGATTTCAGTAGTTTAGCCTTACAAGGCATAAGAATATCTTTATAGATTTGTACCTATATTCTTCTAATACTTTTTACATTATTACATCTAAATCTTTGTTTCAAATCAAACTTTAGAAAAAGAACCTTTCAGTAAATAACCTTTCCACTATCTTTCAGTGCATTATTGTATACTTACAGATATTGGTATATAATTTTATGCAAGTGGGTTCACTATATGCATGATGTTCTACAACTTGATTTTTTTCATTTAGCAATATCATGGATATCTTTCCACATACATAAATATAAATCTATTCTGCATTCTGATGTTTGCATAATACTATATCTTTACATTAAAATTTGCTTTCTAATTGATAGTTTGGGGCTGGGATTTAGCTCAATTGGTAGAGCACTGCACCGCAGTCCCAGCACCACAAAAATGGGAGAAGGACCTGGCAATCCACTCCCAAGGTAATCCCGAAACAGTCTGCCATTGAAAACCCGAAAACCCTATGAGGGTCGCTATGAGTCGGATACCGACTCGATGGCACCTAACAACAACAACAACAATTGATAGTTTGTCTTCCTAATTTCCCTATTACTTTGCAATGAACATCTTTATTTATAAATCTTTTCACACCAGTGAAAATACTTTGTTAATATAAATGACAAGAAATGTACTTGCTGAGTAATTTATATTATGGTAAAGACGTTGAAGTCAAATCATTCTCCAGGAAGTTCAGACCAATTTAATCACACTAACAATGTATGAGAATTGGAGCAGTGCCATTTTTTCAATATTATTTTTTGATCTTTTAAATCTTTGATAATCTTATGTGGTACATGAACAGTGTCTCATAATTATTTTACTTGATTTTGTGTGATTATTAGTGAACTAGACTATTTCTTCATATATAGGTTCATTGACACAAAGAAGGCCAGGAAATTAGACAATCCTACAAAACTGGAGTGACACTTGAAGAATGAAGCTAAGGAGTAAAATGTAGTATCTCAGAGAACCAGTTCTCAGTGTCTGAAGGCTGTTGACAGGTGACTGTCCAAAAAAAAGGGAAAGTTTCAAGAAGCCACAACAAGGGTAACTGAATGGATTAGAGACTATTTATATAACAGATGAAGTCTGCAGCTGTAGCACTGTGGCATCCAATCCCATTAGATCTTGGAAGCTAAGTAGGGTCTAGGCTGGTTCGTACATGGATGGGAGACCTCCTGGGAACAACAGATACTGTAAGCTTAGGTGAAGGACCCAGCAACCCACTCCCCAAAAATCAATCTGCCATTGAAAACCCTATGAGTAGCAGAGAAGCACTGACAATAGTGTTTTACCTGTTGTACATAGTTTGCAATTTTTTATACTCCTACAGTGACCAGCCATTGAATGTAGGCAATGGACCTTGGACTAGGCAGCTCTCTTTAACCTAGGTAATTTCCTGAAAGTGCTGGGAGTACATAGGGTCACTATGAGTCGGACACTGACTCAACGGCACCTAACAACAACAAAAACATAACAGATGAAGTCAATGAATTAAGATACAACAACTATCTGAAAACTTGGATAGGAATGAGGATAAGCATAATCTTTCCAGGCAGTGGGTCCAAATTCAGAGGTAATAGTTTCCCAAAAAGCTTGTGAAAAACAGGTTATCAGGACTGGGGATGTAGCTCAGTGGTAGAGTGCTTGCCTAGTATGCATGAGACCCTGGGTTTGATCCCTCAGCACTGGAAAAAAAATTATCAATAGAGAGACAGAAAATAAGGGGAAGAAAATAGGATGCAATGGGCATTGTGCAGTACTGTCTAGATGTCCCTTCAGGACTAACATTCTTATTCCCCCAGATACTTGGAGGGCTCCCAGCACTTTCTGGAAATTACCTAGGTTAAAGAGAGCTACCTAGTCCAAGGTCATTGCCTACATTCAATGGCTGGTCACTGTAGGAGTATAAAAAATTGCAAACTAAGGTGGGAGCATGACACACTCTTATAATCCCAGCTACTTAAGAGCCTGAGGCAGGAGTATCTGGAGTTGAAGATCAGAGGCAGTCTGCACAATTTAGGGAGACCTTGACTCAAAATAAAAAATAAAAAAGGATGTCAGCTAGGCATGGTTGTATACACCTATAATCTCAGCAACTCATGAGGATCAGACTGTGGAGATTAAAGGTGATCACAATTCTATATTATTGTTTCCATCAAGATGTGGATCCTGTTTGTCTTTCCACATTGACTCTGGCATGGCCATGTGAACTGGTTTATTAATACAGTGCAATGGAAGTGATCTTGTGCAACTTCAAAGGCTAGGAAATTTAGTTACCATCTTTTTTTAAAGATGCCAATTGCCATGCAAAGAAGCTGGGGCTAGACTATTCTGATGAGAGGTCATGGAGAGAGAGAGGCCACGTGGAGAAGTACCAAGACACCTTCCCTGTCAGCAAACAATCCCCAGATATGGGAGTGAGGCCATCTTGGACACGTCAGCCCCAGTTAAACTGCCAGATGAGCACAGCTGAATGAATGGTACCACATGGCAGATGAACCACCCAGTGAAGTCCAGTCAACCCACAAAATCATGAGAAATAGTCATTATTGTTGCAAGCCATTATGTTTTGGAGAAGCCTGCTATGAAGCAAAAAATAACTGGTATTGACAAGTGTGAGAGTGGAAAATGCATTTGAGAGTGGGAAAGACAAGTAGATGCTGTTTCCAGAAGGTCTTTATAGATCCTGCTACAGATCTTGGGACTTATGCCTCCTTTATGAATTTCAAACATGCTGAGACTTTTCCCACCTTGGGGGTCTTTGCATTGTTATTCCTTCTACCTAGAATCTTCTTTTCCTTGCTTCACCAAGTTTACTTCATTCATTCATTCTAGGCCACTCATGATTGGAACCCAAGGGGGAGGGGAAAGCCGTAATACTCAGCATTGTGAAGAAAGCTGCCAAAAAATATGGTGAGATTCCTCTGCCAGGCCATACTCAGAAACAGCACAAACAGTCCTATTGCCAACTGCCACCTCTCCTACACCACTTATCCTCTAAATAAGGGGAACCCACAGGAGGGACTGTGGCTCATGGTCGAGCAGAAGGCAAGAGTTCTGACCTTGTGGTGATGAGTTTCTCCTTCCAACCACTAGGAAATTTCCTCTCCACCCATCCCTAAGCAATGGGCACAGGTGTCCCCAAGAATCACAAAGGCTGGAGGTGCCACAAGAAGGGAGACTGACTTTTTGATCCCTGTGGATACTAGCTGGGTAGCTAAACATGGAGCCCACTCTGGAGCGGCTGTGGGTGAAGAGGTGGCTGAGCATTCCAAGAGCGTGAAAGCATCCCCATAGGGTGAGGGACTTCTCATTAAGACCTTGTTTCAATTTTAAAAAGTGAAAAAGGGGCAGGGAGTGCAGGTTATTGGCAAAGCCCTTGGAAAACATGCATGAGACCCTGGAATCAGACCTCCAGTACTGGGGGGGGGGGAAGAAAAGAAAAAAGAAAAGAAGAGAAAAGAAAAGAAGAGAAAAGAGAAGAGAAGAGAAGAGAAGAGAAGAGAAGAAACAAAGTAGCATGTCTAAAACCACACACCTGGCCTCCATGGGCTGTTGTTCAGAACCCCAAAATGAGATTCACTCCCGTCAGATGAGTTTTCAGAAAAGGACTCAGCATCCTGCCAGAGCTGACTCCTTTGCTGAAAACTCATCTGATCGAGTCCATCTCATTTTGGGGTCTTGAGCAACAACAATGGGCCACCTTCTCTCCTATACTTTCTTGTGGGCTAAAAGGATCACCACAAACCAAGGGTCCTAAGTCTGGAAGCTGAAGGTCATTTTTATCTTTCTCTTTTTTATCCCCTAGTTCTAGTCAATCACTCACCTCTTTATTGTGTATTCTTCTGTCTCTCAATCTCTTTTCTGTAAGGACTGCAAGTCCCAGGCCAGCCAGGGCAACATAGTGAGATCCCATCTTAAGAAAAAAGTGAACTTAAATATAGTGATCTATTTTATTTAACCAAGTAAATCCAAAATATTATTTCAACAAGTAATCACTATTTTCAATTCTTTACATGTTGTTGTTGTTGTAGTTGTTAGGTGCCGTCGAGTTGATTTGGCCTCATAGCGACCCTATGTACAGCAGATCGAAACACTTGCCGATTCTGTGCCAGGCAAATGATTTTATTTATGTTTAAGCCCATTGTTGCAGTCACTGTGTCAATCCATCTAGTGGAGGGTTTTCCTCTTTTTCATTGACCTGCCACTCTCCCAAACATGATGTCCTTCTCCAGGGATTGATCTCTCCTGACTACATGTCCAAAATACGTAAGACGCAGTCTGGCCATTCTTGCTTCCAAGGAGCACTCTGGTTGCACTTCTTCTAGGACAGATTTGTTGGTTCTTTTGGCAGTCCATGGTATATTTAATAGACGTCTCCAACACCACAATTCAAAAGCATCAATTCTTTTTTTGTCTCCTTTGTTCAATGTCCAGCTTTCACAACCATATGATGCGACTGAAAATACTATGGCATGAGTCAGACGCACCTTCGTCTTCAATGTGACATCTTTACTTTTCAATACTCTAAAGAGATCTTTTGCCACAGTTTTTCCTAGAGCAATGCGTCTTTTGATTTCTTCACTGCTGCTTCCATGGGTGTTGATATAGAGCCAAGCAAAGCAAAACCTTGGACAACCTCAATCTTTTCTCCATTTATTGTGAAGTTGCGTGCTGACCCAGGTGTAAGAATTTTCATTTTGTTGATGTTTAGTCATAACCCATATTGAAGGCTATGATCTTTGATCTTCATCAGTAAATGTTTTAAATCCTCTTCACTTTCAGCAAGCAGAGTTGTGTCATCTGCATAGTGCAGGTTGTTACTGAGTCTTCCTCCCATCTTGATGCCGTGTTCTTCCTCATAAAGTCCAGCTTCGCCGATTATTTGTTCAGCTTATAAATTGAAGAGATAGGGTGAAAGTATACAGCCCTGATGCTTTCTCAACTTTAAACCACACAGTGTTTCCTTGTTCTACTCGAACAATTGCCTCCTGGTTCACGTACAGGTTTCTCATGAGCACAATTAGGTGTTCTGGTATTCCCATTTTCCGAAGTGTTATCCATAATTGGTTATGATCCACACAATCAAATGCCTTTGCATAGTCAATAAAATATAGATAGACATCTTTGTGATATTCTCTGCTTTCAGCTAATATCCACCTGACATCAGCAATGATATCCCTGGTTCCCCACCCTCTTCTGAATCCTGCTTGATTTTTCTGGTAATTCCCTTTCTATATACTGCCGCAGTTGCTCCTGAATGATCTTTAGTAGAATTTTTCTGGTGTGTGATATTAATGATCTTGTCCGATAGTTTGCACATTCAGTTAGATCCCCTTTTTTGGGAATAGGCACAAATATGGATCCCTTCCAGTCAGTTGGCCAAGTATCTGTTTTCCCAATCTGTTGGCATAAACATGTTAACACCTCCAGTGCTGCATCTGTTTGTTGAAACATCTCTAGTGGTATCCCATCAATTCCTGGAGCCTTGTGTTTTGCCAGTTCTTTCAAGGCAGCTTCCACTTTGTCCTTCAACACCATTGGTTCCTCTTCATATGCAACCTCTTGGAATGGCTGGTCATCTACCAATTCTTTCTTTTATAATGACTCTGTGTATTCTTCCCATCTTCTTTTGATGTTTCCTGCATCATTTAATATTTTCCCTGTAGAATCTTTCACTACTACCACTCGAGGCTTGAATTTTTTCTACACTTCCTTAAGCTTGAGAAACACAGAGCGTGTTCTTCCCTTTTGGTTTTCTGCCTCCAGCTCCTTGCACATGTCATTATAATATTTGTTTTTGTCTTCTGGAGCTGCCTTCCGAAATCTTCTGTTTAGTTCCTTAACTTCATCATGTCTTCCTTTTACCTTAGCTGCTCGACGTTCAAGGGCAAGTTCTACTGTCTCTTTTGACATGTAATTTGGTCTTTTCTTTTTTTCTTGTGTTTTTAAGAACTTTTTGCTTCCTTCTTGAATGATATCTCTTATGTCATGCCACAACTCTTCTGGTCTCCTATCATTTGTGTCTAATGCATTAAATCTATTTTTGAGGTGGTCTCTGAACTCAGGTGGGATATTCGCAAGGTCATACCATGGCTCTCCCATATACTTGTTCTAATTTTCTTCAGCTTCAGTTTGAACTTGCATATGAGAAGTTGATAGTCTGATCCACAGTCAGCACCTGGTCTTGTTTTGACATTTTGTATAGAGCTTTTCCATCATCTCTTTCCACATATGTAGTCAATTTGATTCCTGTATGTGCCATCTGGTGAAGTCCATGTGTGTAGTCTCCATTTATGATGTTGAAAAAATGTATTTGTAATAAAAAGGTCATTGGTCTGACAAAATTCTATCATGCGATCTCCAGCTTCATTTCTGTCACCAAGACCATATTTTCCAACTACCGAGCCTTCTTCTTTGTTTCCAACCTTTTCATTCCAGTCACCAGTGATTATCAGTGTGTCTTGATTGCATGTTTGATCTATTTCAGATTGCAGAAGCTAATAGAAGTCTTGCCTTTCTTCATTTGTGGCCTTAGTGGTGGGTGCATAAATTTGCATAATCGTCATATTAACTGGCTTTCCTTATAGGCATATGGATATTATTCTATCACTGACAATATTGTATTTCATGATAGATCTTAAAATGTCTTTTTTGATGATGAATGCAACCCCATTTCTCTTTAGTTTATCATTCCCAGCATAGTAGACCATATGATTGTCTGACTCAAAATGGCCTATGGCGGTCCATTTTAGCTCACTGATGCCTAGAATGTCAATGTTTATGCGCTCCATTTCTCTTTTAATGATTTCTAATTTTCCTAGATTCATACTACGCACATTCCATGTTCCAATTATTAATGTATGTTTACAGTTGTTTCTCCTCATTTTGAGTAGTGCCACATCAGCAAATGGAGGTCCCTGGGGCTTTACTCCATTTCTGTCATCGTGGTAGACTCTACTTTGAGGAGGCAACTCTTCCCCAGTAGTCTTTTGAGTGCCTTCCAACCTGGGGGGCTCATTTTCCAGCACTATATCTGACAGTTTTTCTTTGATATTCATAGGGTTTTCAATGGCTAGTTGTTTCAGGAGTGGTTCACCAGGTCTTACTCCCTAGTCTGTCTTAGTCTGGAAGCTCAGCTGAAAACCTGTCCACCATGGGTAACCTTGCTCATATCTGAGGTTACAGGGGCAGAGCTCTGAGCCTCATCGCAACACACAAGGCCCCACAGTGCGGCAAACTGACAGATGTGTGGGGGTCTTTACACGTACTATCATCAAAACCCATCATTTTAACAAGACCTCTAGCGTTGGGGCTAGGGGGTGCGGTTGTGAGACATATTTTGAGAAACATTATCCTGGAAACTTATTTCCTCTGTTTCCCAAATCAGCTTTAGAGTGGTCAGAGTACTGTGAGACCTGCTGAAAGAGTGAAGGTAAGGTTGGTACAGGATGGAGCAAGAGAACAATTAGAGTCATTTACTATGTTGCTACTTTGCTACCACCTATTGGCATTAATGCATATTGCAGCCCCATAAACAAAAAATGAAGGTGGTCATTTATGAGCCCTTGATATTTTTGGCAGCACACCTCAACTTCATCTTGAAATTATTTTCTTTTGGAGTCCCCAGAGCATGAAATTTGAAAATTTCAGTACATGAAAAATCTTTTCTCCTCTTTCTCTTTTCCTTATTTCTTTCTTTCCCTCCTTCCTTCCTTCCTTCCTTCCTTCTTTCCTTCCCTCCCTCCCTTTCTTCCTTCCTTTCTTTTGTTAGTACTAGTGTGTCAAATCCTAGGCATCGCATATGCTAGGCAAGTACTATACCACCAAGCAGCTCTGCACCTCTAGCTCCTTTTTTATTTTGAAATAGGGTCTCACTAAGTTGCTCAGGCTGCCTCTGGCCTTGAAATTGTGATACCTTCCACCTCGGCCTCCCAAGTCCCCATGGTGCCTGGCATAACATGGAAAATGGTAATAGTGTGCATTATGGACGTTTCCTCCTATCTGCTACAGCACTGGTAGACATGTCCTTCTGTGGGCTGGGATTTAGCTCAGTGGGTAGAGCGCTGCGCTGCAGTCTCTGAGGCCCTGAGTTCAATTCCCAGCACCGCAAAAATGGGAGAAGGGCCTGGCAATCCACTCCCAAGGCAATCCTGAAGCACTCAGCCATTGAAAACCCTATGAGGGTCGCTATGAGTCGGATGCCGACTCGACGGCACCTACCTACCACCATGATTCATGTAAGTCAGCAATCCATTGCAAGAGTACCTGTTTTCTTTTCTTACAGATTCTCTACATCTTCTGAAGGCAGTAATCAGAGGAAATTCCTTAACACCTCTGAGACTTAATTTCTTTGGCATAAAATGTAAGATGATAATGTTATCTTCTTCATAGTTTGTAAAGATTAAATTTCATTGTATTTGTAAGTTATTTGGTATAATTCTTGGCACATATGAGGAACTCTATAAATATTATTGTTAAACGGGTCTTAATTGGAAATTCAAATAGTGGCTGGATATTTGATGGCACTGAGAAACTACATTTTATATTCCATTAAAAAATTCTTCTGCTGGGATTTGGCCCAGTGGGTAGAGCGCTGCAGTCTCTGAGGTCCCAAGTTCAATTCCCAGCACCGCAAAAATGGGAGAAGGGCCTGGCAATCCACTCCCAAGGCAATCCCGAAAGTGTCAGCCATCGAAAACCCTATGAGGGT